>NW_019281501.1:2322-19404 GCF_000648695.1 Onthophagus taurus | reverse complement strand
AGCACTTCGGCTTTTATTTGCTATTCGAAGAGATACTTCTACTTATTCTACAAGAACAGTAAGATTTTTCCTTTTTGACAGTTTTTTTCTAACCCCCGCGTTTTTAAGTAACTTTCTATAAGCGTCTCAGATTTTTCCCGCGCCGGTCTCGACTATTTCTTAACAATATACATATCTTAAAGTAAGAGTAAGAATTTTTTTAATTAACAATATAGAATAAAGTTACTTTTTTATTTAAAACAGTTCCATAATCAATTCAAATAAATTGTATTTTTATACTAACAATCGGAAATTGTAATCATAAGATTTTTAAGATTTACTTTAAAAATCTAAACTCTTCATATAATATTTCACATTGTTATTATAAGTATTTGATATCTTAAACGTATAAGACGATAAGATCTACTTTTCATAAAAGACTTTTAGTTCACTTAAATAAATAAATCTTTAAAAAACATAACGGTTCAAGATTTAACAGAACGGTTTGCTTTAATTTGAAGCAATCTGCTTCCGTTTAAAGCAATAGTTCTATGTGTGCAGATATCACTCATTGTCAGTGTACTAACACATTGGTACGCGTGGACTCCCATCACCCCGCTTTAGCACTTTCCATCAATTGTTCTTCCTTGCGTCCCCTTCGCGAAAGTTGCTTGCATACGTCTCTTCCATAAGGCCGACTAAGGGGGTTTGCGTACGTCTCTTGCGTCGGTTGATTGGGATGGTGCCATTGGCGTCTTATCGGTTGATATGTTTTACTCAATTATGCGTGGTACGGTTGACGAGCATGTTCCTCATCGAACAGTTCATAAACGTAGATTTCCATCATGGTATTCGCTGTCTACTATCAAAGCCATTAAAGAAAAGCTAAAATATCATAAAAAGTGGAAGTCCACAGGTTGCGATAATTATTATGAAACGTTTCGCTTGCTCAGAGCTCGCACTAAAACATTAATCACAGCCGATTATAGGACTTTTCTTGACGTCACACAGTCTAATATGTGTGTCGACCCTAATGCACTTTGGTCTTATGCTACGTCTAAACAAAGGGTAATATGAGCATATCCAGTAGAATGACCTATCGCGAACAAACGGTGGATGGCGGGCAGGATGTCTGTGACCTATTCGCTGATTATTTTGGTTCTGTTTTTGTTGATGGCTCTCTGGATGGCGACCGCGAGCGATTCAATCTGGGGCTCATGCACAGGCTTACCCGCGATGACATCCTGCGCGCGCTATTACTTGTGGACCTCAATGCCGAAGCGGGTCCTGATGGACTGCCCGGCATGTTCTTTCGTGAGTGCGCTTTGGAGCTCACCGAACCGTTATTATGTATATATATTCAAAACTTCTCTCTATACTGCCACTTTCCCCACTGAATGGAAGAAAGCCGTAATACTCCCTATACATAAAAGTGGCGAACGTGATTTAGTTTGCAACTACAGACCTATCTCTATTCTCTCAATCGCCTCTAAAGTCTTTGAACGTCTTGTTTACGATCTTATTATGTATAGTGTTAAATCATCTATAATCCCTGAACAGCATGGCTTCTACCGAGGCAGGTCAGTGGAATCTAATCTAATCTCTTATTCCAACTTTTTACTAAGCTCTCTTGATGACAATTGCCAGGTAGACGCCATATACACCAATTATAGCAAGGCGTTTAATAGAATTGATCACGGGATCCTTTTAACTAAACTTACTAATTTTGACATTCCAACTGGTTTAATTTCCTGGATTTCATCTTACATCTCCGGCAGATCGCAGGCTGTTAGCATAAGTAATTACTGCTCTGCATTTAGAGATGTTTCTTCTGGCGTCGCTCAGGGTAGTCATCTGGGACCGCTTTTCTTTCTACTCTATATTAACGATATCCATGCATGCTTTCACCATTCAAATTTTCTCCTTTACGCCGATGATAGCAAGATATTTAGCCGCATCAGTTCTACCGACGACTGTGCAAAACTACAAGACGATTTAAACAGGTTATATGAATATTGTTTAAGAAATAACTTGTTCTTAAACCTTGATAAATGCAGTAAAATTACATTTACTCGCAAACGCTATCCTGTCGTCTTTGATTACTCCCTTGGCTCAACTATCCTCACACAACCCGAATGCGTGAGAGACCTTCGAGTTATTTTTGACTCTAAACTCTCTTTTTCGGCTCATATTGACTGTATTGTTAACAAAGCTTCTCGCATGCTCGAATTTATATGTCGCATATCCCGTGCTTTTTCTGATCTGTCCTGTATTCGTTCATTATATTCTGCCTTATACTCTGTCCTTAATTACGCATCTGCCGTTTGGAACTCTCAATATCATACCTACATCGACCGCCTGGAACAAGTCCAGAAGCGTTTTGCTCGGTATTTGTCGCATAAATTTTGCTTACCGTATTGTAATTATGCGCAGCGATGCACAGTTTTTGGTCTCATGCCGCTCTCTTCCAAACGCAATATTAATGACTTAATCCTACTTCATAAAGTGTGCAATGGCCTTATTGACTGCTCCGCGATACAATCCGGGTTAAAATTTAAAATTCCTGTTCGACCGTCTCGCGACTTGTCTTTATTTTCGGTGTCTCGTACTAATACGAACACTTCTTCAAACGCCGCGGTTCCACGCCTTATATACACGTTTAATCGCTATTGCTCTGTTCTCGATATGTTCAACACCTATACGGCGACATTCAAGAAAAACATTCGCCACTTGCATTGTCAGTAGCATTGCGTGCGTTGTCAGCCAGCTGAGCGAGTGGTTGATATTGATATCATTATTATCATTAAATTGTCATTTATTCATAATATTGTCATTTTCTTTTTGTTATTACTTTATTTTTTGTTAATTTTTTGTAAAGGTTTAGGTTAAAACCTTTTCTTAAAAGACGCACGGCAAAACCCGAAAGTTTCTAGTGTTAGTTCTAGTTTTAGTTCTAATGTTAGTTGAATTGAATAAATTTGTCTTTTGAACTGAACTCACACAAGTGAACCCTGAGAAAGAACCTTTAATTCATATATATTTCATCAACAATCGTTATCAAGACAATATATGTATATATTTTATATTATTATTAATATTAATTTTTTGTTCTTGTTCTCTTATGTATTATTAGTGGATGCTTCACTGGATGCTTGTCCTGTTTGCATCCCAAAGATTACAAATAAAATAAAATAAAAAACTTCATCAAGCGCGTCAATTCGATAAATCTATAGATGATTTTGGTCAAGAAATTGAACAACTCCTGAGTAACCTTAATTGGGCTCAGACAGGAAATGATGCAACATTATTACAATCTTTGAGAGTGATCAATGAAACAATTGGTGTTTATTCTTTTTGCAATGGAATTAAAAACCATGACATTAGAATGATAGTTAAAGCCAGAAATTGCTCAACCTTGAGAGATGTAATAAGCGCCGCGAAAGACGAAGAACGAAATAAACCATTTTCATCTAACGTGTTTCATTATGGTAAGCGTGGAGGTTATAATAGAGGAAACAGGGGTTTTAATAGGAATTGTAAGAGCGGTTTTGCTGGCAATACCAACAGGGGAAACAGAATCCACAGTTTATAAACACATAATGGAGAGTAATCATGAAATTGACATTAACAATATAACGTTGCTGAAACATATCAATAAATCTAAAAGACTGGATTTATATGAAGAATATTATATTAAATCACATCTAGAATCCGACCCTGAATCTGTTTTAAATGAATTTACGACTGTCGGTGGTAATAGGTTGTTTTCGAAGTTTGTGTAGTTTGTTTTTTTCGATTCTTCCACCTCACATCTTTAGACGGCAAAGCTTGCTTTTTTTGTTTATCACTCATTCGTCGATTCGTTTGTAACTGGATTTAGACTGTTTTAACCTTTAAGTTGTGCGCGCGGCTAATATTGTGATAATTAGTTTTATCATTGCTGTAAGTTGATAACTTTCAGTTTTATAATTGACAATTTACTCAAGAGTATTTTTCCTCCTACATCCAAGGTCAAGGGTTCAACCTTGACTTATTTCACGTAGTTTAACACGTTGCAGGATTTATTCGATGTTGTATTTTCATATAATTATTTCAACTATAATTAATTTAGATGGGCTCATGTATGACTAGGATATCTATGATTATAACAACATTGTTCGATTAATTGACGGTAAGATTCAGTGTTCTTAGATTTAATAACTTAAATGTAACCATTTGCTAATGTTACCCGCCGATTTACTATAGTTTTTTATTGTTTTATTTTTTTACTACTTTGTAGTCGCACTTGAAGACGCTTAATAAGCGAAACATATGTCGTGCTGAGTGAAAAATCAAATAAATTTTACTCGTTGTGGACGTCTAGAGTTTTTTTACATTAATTGTTACCACAATGTCCCTGGAGACTATTATTGGAAAGTTACAATTCTTGTTCGGAAGAAAGAAAGGTATTCCGATAACTGCAGCAGCACGTATCACACGATGGGCCATTATTTTATCAGCGTATGACTATGAAATAGAATACAAGGAAGGAGCACTAGTGGCAAACGCAGATGGCTTATCACGATTGCCAGTACAAACTGAAACTGACATACCAAATTACATAAATTCTTTTTGTTTGGTGAATAAATTACCAATTCAACTGGGAAATGTTGCACAAGCAAAAGAGAAAGACGAAAGTTAAAGATTATACAAGATCAGGGTAGTCAAATTCAATGAAGGATGAAGATTAATAAAATTATTAATAATAAAATTAATTAATTAATTATTATTAATAAAATTTGGCATATCGCTATAATTTAACATAACAAACATTTTATCTTAATTAACTTTTGTCGTACATTGCTCAGAAAGACCACTTTACCTGCAACAGTTAACAAACTTCGGTTAACTTTGGTACTTTGAGGATATTTGACGTAAAACTTGGTTATACTTCGTTTTATGACATTGCAAAAGATTTAATTTGAATTCAAAAATTTGTATATAACACACTGTATATAACCCCAAGAATTTGACAACATGTGGTTCCTCCAATTGAGTAGTTTCAAAAATGATTTGTTCCGTTTTGTTCATTCTAAGTTTGAGCTTGTTATCGGAGAACCACATCTGTGCTTGTTCGACTGCTTCTTTTGATCCCCCTTCCAGACTTAGCTTGTTGTTGCCTCTGATGATGATGGATGTGTCATCCGCATAGAAATATACCTCTCCATCAACGCAGTTGGGCATGTCGTTTATGTAGATTACAAAGAGCAAAGGCCCTAATATTGACCTCTGAGGCACCCCATGAGCAATATCATTGTAAGTTGACCTCTCACTCTACGAGCTGCTTTCGATCCGGTAAACAAGACCTCGGAAGCACGAGTTGATTTCCTCTTATCCCATAATGTTGCAACTTCTGGATAAGGATCTCTGCGTTGACAGTGTCAAAAGCCTTACTCAAATCAAGCAGGTTTAATAGGATTTTATCTCTCTCGTCGTAAATATAATATTTTATATTTTATTTATTCAATAAGGTACAAAAGAGCGTACAAAATATCGTCAGAAAAAAGAAAAAGAAGAAAATAAAAAATTACAATTCAAGATTTATAAATACATTTATACAATAAAATTCTCCTTCCAGTAGGATTTTCTTCACTGTGCTTTTAAACCTTTTGGGATTCATTTCCTTTACTTCTGTTGACAGTGCATTGTATAATTTTATTACTATATAAATGAAAGTTTTTAACGTTCTGGTTATCCGATGATACGGGATCGTTAAGTCTTCTCTGTGACGTGTGCAGTAACTATGTTTGTCCGAATTTACGGAGAGTTCTCCTCGATTTTTGTGAATGTGTTCTGCACAGGCAAGTATAAAACACGATGGTAGAACATAATCTTTAAAATGTGTTTTACAACTATCTCGTTGAGGTATCGCCAGTAAGATTCGTATGGCCTTCTTTTGCTGTTTGAAGATTTTCTCCATGTCAGTTGAGACACCCCATGCCATTATACCATAGGTCGCGATGCTGTGGAACTACGAAAAGTACACATTTCTTGCTTCCTCTAAAGGTAAGTTCTTTGCTATAACTTTTAGACAGTACAGCTAACCAGTCAATCGTTGTTTTAGTTTTGTTATATGATCCGACCAAGTGAGAGTTTCATTCAGAGTAACACCCAGAAGTGTTACTGTTTGATTTGTTACCTCGCCTCTTCGTTTGGTATAAAAAGTGAGTATTTTAGTTTTATCCGTATTCAGTTTTAATTTATTGCAGTTAAACCAGTCTTCTGCTCTACGCATTCATAAAGTCTGTTCCGTTTTTAGTTTTAGGATTTCTACATTTGTATCTCTATTCATAAGCGACGTATCGTCGGCATATAAGCACATTAAGTTTGTTAGGATATTTTCTGGTAAGTCGTTTATGTACAAAAGAAAAAGAAGGGGTCCCAGTACCGAGCCTTGCGGAACACCCGTCGTTCCATTCTGATTGGCGATCTTTCTGGTATACACATTGTTTTCTTTCACATAGGTAAGATTTAATTTGTCTCAGAGCTCCATACTGAAACCCGTATCTCTCCAGTTTATATAACAGTAGCTGTTCACACCGCGTCACCCTAAGAATTATTTACACGCACGTGCGTGCTTTTAACTGGGCTGTGATATCTTAACACGAGAGCATGCGCTCACCCTCTTTTTAACGCGACCTCAGTTCATTCATCGATGCGCACGATGCATCGATGAATTTGTTTAAAATCAGTATTTTAGTGAAGTGAAAATTAAACGTAAGAATCTTAATTTAACCACCTTCTTTTATTTATTCTACTTTTTCCCACATTTTTCTACGCTTTAATTTCATTCTTTATATCTCTGAACCAGCACCGTTTTATTAAAACCCAGTTTTTTTCTTATACTGCGCGTTCAGTATCCCATGATCAAACGCTATCAAAAGCTTTACTAAGATCACAGAAAGCCACCTGTGTGTATTGCTGAAGATCAAACTCCTGAATAATTTCTTTTAGCAAGCTTAGGAGTGCTGTAGTGGTAGATTTATCTCTCTGATAACCGTGCTGGAATTTCGTTATAACATTGTTGTCCTCTAGATAACTTACAATTTTTTCCTTTAGTATAATTTCAAAAACTTTTGATAGGCTTGGTAATATTGATATGGGCCTATAGTTTTTACAATCATTTATATCACCATTTTTGTAAACCGGTATTACTTTAGCGATCTTTAATTCTGAGGGAAAGACCCCCTTTAGACATTTATTTAGTACTTTACACAGTTGTTTGGAAATTGTTGTATCTTTGGACTTTAATAGCGTTACTGATACACCATATATGTCTTTCGTGTTTTCATTGTTTAGAGCTCGTATAACATTTATGATTTCTTGATTCGTTGACACAGACATTATAGTCGCCAATGAGAATAAATATTTTTATAAATGTGTTTTACTTGAGTTAGCATATTTTCCAACATTTCAATTTTATCTCTGTTCGGAGGATGGTAAATCGCAATTACACTATTTAATTTAAATAGAAGAATTGCACATATTTCCAAGCATCTTTCTTTGGAGAACATTGATAAATCGAGGACTTGTGAAGTCAACGTCGGTTTTGTGACAATTATAATACCTCCATGTGCGTTTAGAGATGGTGCTCTGCAATTGTAAGAGAAAAAGAATGTAAAATTGTACATGTTAAAATTGATAAAATAAGAACGATACGAAATTCGGGCGTGGTTGTGGAGTTGGCGGATGAGCGAGAGGTCCAAAAAGTTAAAAGTTGTGCAAAATTGCAAGAAGTTGGCTTAAAAGTTTAAACACCAAAAAGCTTAAGACCAGCAGTACAAATGTTTGATGTCCCTAACGACGGAACAGAAGAGAACTTAATAAACAACTTATATAATCGAAATATTGAAGGCAAAGAGGGTATGAATGTTTCAAAAACGATTGCAAAATAATAACAAGAGTAGCGAAACGAGAAAGCGAATCAAATATAATTTTTGAAGTTCCAACTAACGTTTGGAAAGTATTAACGAATCTAGTGCGTGTGTACATTGGGCCGAGATCCTACAGAGTCACGGACTATGTTCTTGTGACTAGGTGCTTCAAATGCCTGGAATATGGACATATATCAAAAGCATGCAAGGGGGACGACACATGTCGACACTGCTCGAAAACTGGACATACTTTTAATGACTGTCCGGATAAACAAAAGGAAGCCACTTGCAAAATCTGTCAAAACCGAAATAAAAAACACAACCACTCCCCAACTTCCACCACATGCCCAGAATTTTTGCGGCAAGTATCGCTAAGACGTGAAAAAACAAACTATGTTTAAATTTTAAGAATTATGCAGCTAAATTGCCAACACGCCAGGGCTGTAATGGGAAGGTAGAGTACCTTGCTTCCCAGGGGAATATGGATGTTTTTTTGTTACAGGAACCATACTTACCGAGCGGTAGACCGATGTGGCATTATAGACTGGGCCGAGTTATACGATACAATTCCGGTGTATTGCAAATACAACGAGGACATAGACAGGTATTTACATAAATTAGAGGCAATAATTAATATGTTTCAGGGTATTCCCGTCGTAATAGGGGCCGATGTAAACGCAAAAACGCCAATGTGGCACGACCGCATATGAGATCATAGGGGGGAAATATTACAAGATTATATTTTATCAAGGGACTTGTATATAATAAATGAACCTGGTAACTTACCAACTTTTGAGACTGTCAACGGGCATTTTGCTATCGATGTTACGATTGTATCTGGTCCGGCGCTGTCTATGATAACCGAGTGGAGGGTCCTGTCCACGACTGCCTCTGACTACCGTAGTCTTCTCTTTCACGTCCATCTAGGTCCTGTAAATGAAATAGAAAATACGATTAGTAAGATTAATGAAGGTGGTAATATCAGAAGGGTTAAATGGGATAGGGTGGAGGAGGAAATGAGAAGTGTCTTTAACAATACGTTTGTCTGGAAGCTAAATAGATTGACAGATGCAAACGGGATGGTTGATATGTTCAATGAATCAATAAATCATGTTATAAGCTAGAAAACGATAAAAGAATTGTGAAAAGAGTAAGAAGGGAACTAAGAACTAAAATAAATGAGGGTGCAGACGAGGAGGTGATAGTGAGAATAAGGCAGGACTATAGGACTCGACTAAATTAATATAAAGAAAAGATTATTAGAGAGAAAAGGCAGTGTTGGCAAAGGTCAGTCGAAAATAGCTGTAATGACCCCTGGGGCTATTTCTACAAATTAAGCATGAAGAAAATAACAATAAGAAATCTCTACAGCTCAGTCAGCGTTAATGATAATGAAACAAGGGGCTGGGAGGAAATGGGTAAGGTGGTAGTGGATGCTTTGCTTGTAGGGAATGAGAATGACGATATGGTCTTGGGAGAGGTGGTGAGATGTAGTACGTATCATGATCAGGATTGGATAACTATGTATGAAATTAACGCGGCCATGAAAGTAATGAAAATGGGAAAGGCGAAAAAGTGTAAAACCATAAAGTACTTGGGCGTAATATTGGATGAGGGCTGGACGTTCATGCCCCATTTGGAACACATAAAGGCTAAAAATATTACAGCAGTCAATAAATTAAGAAGCATAGTGAGAAGCGAATGGGAAATGAGCATTACGGAGATATCAATAATACTGTTTTATTAATACAAATTTTGGGTTTATATACAAATTCTTCCATGCTAACATAACAATAATCAAGTCTTTTTAAAGTAATTAATTTAGGTCGCATAATTGTGCACACCGTGCATTACACAATTATGAGGTGCGAGCGATGACTTTGGTCAGCAACGTTTGTTAATTTACCTTATTAAAAAAAGTAAAAAATAAAAAGAAAAATTGAATAGCAAATATTGTTTAATTGAGATTAAACATTCTGCCCGCCTAAAAGAGAAAGAAGAATTAATTAGATAATACTAATGAAGCTGTTGTAATTTCTTATTTTTCGAATCTATTCTTGATCTTGATTTGTTGCTTCCATCCTGGTTTCGGGATGTTGCGGCTTTGGATACCCCTTTATGTAGTTTAGAACATCGTCTTCCTCCAAAGTGATTTGAGGGTATGTAGACGCTGTTGTATGTGATGTGGCGTCTTTCGGCACTGTGATTTTTTTGTTATATTGTGTACTTCTTGATTGGTTTAATGCTTCCATGATGAAGGAAAAGTGTAAGGTTTTATTTGTTGGTTTGTAATTGTCGTAGAACCTTTGTTCTGGTCCGTAACGACTGAAGTAACTAAAGGAAGACTTTAATTTCGGTTGCTGGCTTGTGTGTCGAAGGACCATGTGAAGTGGTCCGTACCGACTGGAAAATTTAAAGTCCGATTGTAATGAAAAAAAGCAGAAGGCTACTCATCCTCCTGCGCTATTTATACCGGCTTATCACCATCCACAAATATTGACCCCGTCTAGATCTTTTTATTCACAACCATCACTAATCTACTCTCTAAGTAAGATTCTAGAGCCATCACCCGGTTCAAGTAGCAGTGCGAGTCAATACTAGCAACATTTCAATACCGATGTACATGAAAATTCTTCACCTGCCGAGAAGATTTTACTTCCTCATAACATATGTATATATATATATATATATATATATGTGAGTGATTTCTTCTCGGGTGGTGCGATATCTGGCTAGTTTCTCGGATTTTGCGGATTCTTTTCTATTACAGGAACTACGTATAATGTGCATTATTGTATGTTATTATTGTATTATTGATATAATTGTTTCATATTTGCGGACTCGTATAGGTGTTAAAAAAATTTGAAATTTTTGAGTCATCATCAGAGCCGCGACACTTTCGTCGTTTTGTAGTGTAAGAATAACAAATTGTTAAGTAGGTTAAGATAGTTAATAGTAAGCACTAAATGACGCACGTTGGGTATTGTGTAGCGGCGGTCATCGCTCGGAAAGAAAGTACACTCAAGCTACTGAAAGGTGACACGTCGTGTAACTTAAGTGTTGTCAATAAATGCATTAATTTAGAGAAGCTATTATGCGTTTATTCTAACCCGGAGATCCCATCATTTTACACCATTATCACCAACCATTACAGTTTGGAAGTTTTGTTGAAGATGGCAAAGTATTACCGTTCTCCAACCAACGACCAAATGTGGAAACCCTAAAGATGCCTCCATCACTATTTCGGCCAACATATCCGCGCATTCTATTGTTGAGAATAGACCTTCAGCATCACAACAGCCAAACAAAACAACAGAATGTTAATTTTTATAATTAAAGTTGGTGGATCCGGAATTTGGATATTACTGAATGCGGATATGTTTACCGTCTATTGCTCCTAAACTGTTTGGCAACTGCCATAGCTCAAAAAGTCTACTTGCTATTTGTTTCCATTTTTCTGTATTTGGTAACGACATATATGGCTGTTTCAACACATTCCATATCGCTTTTGTAGTTTGTTCTACAATAATTCCCACGGTATTATATGAAAAGCACGCTATATTTGCTTATAAACACGTGATTTTTTTATAGCGGCTGATTGTAAAGACAAATGGAAAAGCATTCGGAATGGTTTTGTGCGCAGCCTTAAACCACCTGCCAGTGGATCATCAGCAAAATCTAAAAACCTTACTATTTGCATGACATTATGCAGTTTGTCTTGCCATATGTAAGACCCATTCAGCATTTAGAAAAAACCGGAAACATTTCGTTGGAAGAAAGTGAAATAGTGACAGAAACCGACGAAGACAATCCTGAACCTCAGTTAAGTACCTGCTTGAAGAAAATAAAAACGATAACGTCACGAAATCTTCTAAAGAAAGTTCTTTTAACATTGAAAAAAAGAAAAGAAAGAGAAGACATATAGAGGAAAAAGATGAAATCGATCACGCTATTTTAGATTATATCAAAGAAAAGAAAGGTAATAAGACTTTAGATGACGATCGAAGGTTTCTTTTAAGTTTATTACCCGACATAAAGAACTTATCAGACAAAAATATACGACAATTTAAAATTAAAATACTTGTATTGCTAGAACAACTGTTAATGCAGCAAGAGCAATCTATAGATTATTTTCAAATGCACGATAACGCACAAACCAATGCTCCCTCGCCGATTAGTATTGCATCGTCCTCAGCTTCCAGTATTTACGACACCACGGATGGATACACAATTCAGAATTTGGAAAGTTTACCTGCTTGTAGTAATAATATAAATGACCAAAATAATTTTCATAAAAAATTAAATATATAACTTGTATTATTGTTTTTATAATAAATAAATTACTTTGCTTACCTTAGCGTTATCAAAATTCTCTCTTCTGCACTAACACATTCACGCATGTTAGTATTTTGTTTTTGAATGGTGGGACCTACAATTAACACCAGTTCTTTAAACGTATTTTTAGACATTCTGTAGAAACTTTGAAATTTAGAGTCGTCTACTGGTAGCTCTTTGGCAGCAATGAATAGTCTCTTGTCGATATTTTTGCGAATATAAGGATGCACCCAAAATTTTCTCTTATATTTCTGTTTTCTCTTACGAGAACGAAGATAATTTAACAAAAGTAGATCCTCTTCATCACTTGACATATTGACAAGTAGTGAATAAAGTACATTTTAAGATTGGTTCGTTTGCGGATCTTTAGGCGTATAAGAAGCTGCATGACGCTTTTAAGTGTTTTATTAGACGAAATCGCGACGCCGCGTCGTTATGTGCAGGTTGGTTTTCATTTAAAAATACGTGAGATGCACTGAAGCGTACGCCTTCCTACAATCGCATCTAATACGCGTCTATGACGAGCAGCTCCGTGTGCAGAAGGCCTTAGCTCCCCAAGCGTCTTACAAGATCGCAGTAGCCCACTCACGGCGACCGGAACTGACCCGGCGGTCTTGTTCTTCCTTTTTGGGAAGTAACATAGTCCGGCCGTGGCGGAATGGTGCCTTCCTAAATTTAACCGCATCACTTGCTCTGGTACCTATGGCTTCGGCCAAAATGTCCTTTCGGACCTGTTTAAAGTAGCCAACTGCCTCGTCATCTAATTAGTGACGCGCATGAATGGATTAACAAGATTCCCGCTGTCCCTACCTACTCAGTCGTGTTCAATCGTTGAGAGAGAACGCACCCATTTTGGCTACGCTCTCATCTTGACGTGAATTACAGTGCTTCTTCGCGAATTTCAGCGGGTTTTGTCTTGGCCGACATACAGGACCATATTGTGCATAGTTTAAAATTAGTTCGGTGTAAATTAGTTAAGATTTGTAGTAATTATTAAGTGTTTTGTGTTAAGAAATCGCGTGTTTTCGACTTAAGGTCGAAAATCGCCCACAGGCCTCGAGTCACTGTGTGACAGAAAAGGTTCCCTTTTCTGAGCAGAATCCCTTCGTGTGTTAGTCGAAGACGGTGAGTGTTGTGTTGTGGCGTGACGTATCGTCTGGTGACAAAAATATATATAGGATGGCGCATATAAACATTGTAATGGAAAATAAAGTATTTGTAGTTGGCGAATATTGCACAATAATTAATCAAGTCAATAAACTCAAATGCACGAGTAGGCATACTTGGGCGAGGAGTGCGATATTCGCCAATTCAACAAATAAATTGTGTTTGATTTTATATTAGTAATTAGAAGTAAGCTAAACTTAGAACCGTAATGTAGTCATCGAAAGATTAAATAAAGAAAATAAAAGAAATAAGTTTATTTTAAACAAATTACACTCCAAATCCATAAAGCAATTATACAGAGAATGAAAAGAAGAGCATAAACATCACAACATAAATTCGGCCGTATCTCGTAAACTAAGGGTCGGAGAGCGTAACGGACCGTGTTTTCGGTCCCCCTATAACACCTCATAGTGGGCGTGAAGTTCATTTTAGGGTGGGTGAACTTCCGGTCCGACCAGAAGTGATCGATAACTCACGAACGGTTCATCTGACGTGGTTGGAACAAAAACCACTGTGTTTGTCGTGTTGTAGGGGTGTTTTGTGGCGTGGTTTTACACTTCTGGTTAAACCGGGAGGTGACGGACACCAGAAAGAAGCAGAGAAAAGCGTGGTCGAGAAAGTCAAGGAGATGGAGAAGAAAGAAATGCAACAGCGCAAGAAAGAAGGGGAGACGAGGAAGAAGAAAGAAGCTGAAAGGGAGGAGGCGGACGAGGGGAAGAAACGGGCGGAAAGAGGCTACTCCGTACGCCGACTTAGTCGACTGGAATTTGGACTCTGCATCGGTCGTCAGTTCGAGGGCCTCGGAGGCGGGAGAACCGATGCTGACAGAGGAATACGGCAAGAGGCAACGAGACACCGATAGCGATGAAGACTTGGAGTCAACATCTAAAAAAAAACTCAAAATTGAAGTTATAGAGCGCGAAAGCTCTGCACATCAGCAGTACCTCCTCTTGTCGGCGTCAAAGGTTAGCAAAGACGCGTCCGCAGTAATTTTGCGCAGTTGGAATGTGCTCGAAGATTCCCTTCGTGACACATAGACGTTATTAAACTCCGGGAGGAAGTAAAGTACTTAAAAATGCTGAAAAACGTACCAACGGGTGGTACAGCAGGGGGTTCGGTTGCTTCGTACGCGGGCGTTTATGCTGGTGCGACGGCGGCGACAGGTAGTGCGGTGCGGGCATCGGGTGGTGTTCCGCGCGGGATGAGACAGGTACCTGAAATAGAGAAAAAAAATAAGATATTGATCAAACCAGTGGAGGGTTCAAAAATTGAGAGCAGCGAAAAGGTGAAAGAAGCCGTTTGTAACATTCTCAGAAACGAGTTAAAATCAAGGGTGTCAGAACAACGAAAAGTACGGGAGTCTTGGTGGAGGCTGCAAGTCAGGCGGAACGGAGGAAGATTAAGAAATGTAGCAAAATAGGAGAATTGGGATTTAAAATGGAACAGCCTAAGCAGATGAGACCCACTGTCCAGATATTCGATGTTGCGAGCGACCTGTCGGACAAGGAGATTATAGGCAATGTTTATGACAGGAACTTGGCTGAGCCAGGGTTTAGTCAGAGTACTTTCGCCGAAAGCTCGAGAGTTGTAACGCGTCTATCGAAGCGGGAAGGATGCAGCAACGTAATATTGGAGGTGAATCCAGGCACATGGACGAATTTAATTGTGCTGCAAAGAGTTTACGTTGACGGAAAGTCGTGCAGGGTAGTGGATTGTGTGCTGGTTATGCGCTGTTTTAAATGTCTGGATTATGGGCACATCGCCAGAGTTTCTGATAGGGTGGAGAAATGTCGACAATGCTCAGGCGTAGATCATTCTGAAAAGGATTGCCCGAACAAGCAATTGCCGGCGAAGTGTGTCGTCTGTATGGGATGTGGGGGGATTGGGGCGTGTGGTGAAGTGCGGGTTAACGGGATGTGGGGCGATAATCGCGGTAAGGAATGATTGGCTCTTGGTGAATGTTGTGTCGTCGTGTATGGAAGAAAACTGTGCGGTAGTGATGTGCGAGATTGGAACGGTGCGGGTTGTGTTTGCGTCGATGTATTGTCAGTACGCGTAAAATATTGACCGGTATTAAAAAAACAACTTTTACGAGCCTAATCCAACCAAATCTTTTACCGAAAAAGTTGAGATGCATCAGCCCTACAGTTTCGCCTATTACATCAATTCCACCGTTGATAGCGATTTCAATAAATTCGAATCGTATATGGGGATGCGTCTAAAGTTTTTATTTCAAAATTACTCGATGATGTCAAATTTATTTACGACAAATACTTCAAAACCGTAAAACCAATGCTACCTCTAACGATCGATGAGCAACAGAATTTCGATTCGGCTGAAAATTGTTTTATTTGTCAAAATCCTTTCACATCCGATCAAGTTAAGGTTCGAGATCATTGTCACATAAGCGGTAAATACCGCCATTCAAATTGTAATCTATATTTCAAACTTCAAAACATTATTCCGATACTTTTGATTTCAAAATTACTTTTGAAAATTATATCGAATGTTTAAATTCTAAAGCGGTTTTGTTTAGAAAGCAATTATCTTTTAGGAGTTTTCATCACATAATTTTTACTACGTTAAAATGAATAGTAGTATTTGTAATGACGGGATTGATACATTAGCTTGGGGTCATCATAGTATTAATAATAATAGCGTTTAATAGCTCTGTAAATAGTTTTATCATTATTAAATTTATGTTTTTTTTGTTCTGTTCAACTGTTATACATAGTTTTGAAATGAACACCCTTCATTTCAAAACTTTCCACCTCAATTTCTGTAAATCCGGAAGTTTAAAAAGGCAATCGCTGAAATAGGTAAAGAATAAAACCAAGGGGGACAACTTTTTATGCAAAAATTGACTCACTCACTTCAACCCCCCGCCGCCAGAAACCAACCCCTTAAAAATCTTAAATGGAAGGGGGTGTCAAGTGATACCTCATTTTAAAGGTCTTTTAAGTTAGTATTTATTTTTTTTAAATTGATCGATTGATTCGTGTTCAAAATTTTTGCGGAAATCTTTGTTTTGTATTTCCCGCTTTAATTAATATTAAAAACTTTAATCAGCTTTATTATTTCGGAGCAATCGGAAATATTTAAGAAAACTAAACACGTATAATTATGAATTAAACTAAATTTTATTGAAAGTATATTACATTAAACCTGTATGAAAATTACTCTTGACTCGAATGACCAAAAAAAGGAAAAAAAGAGACGAAATTTTTCTCTTTCTATAAACGAGTTATAGGCAGGCTCACAGTGCGAGAAAAGAATAAAATAAAAGTGCAATTCTAAACATAAGTTTATTTGGTTATTACTTAAACAACTTTGTGTTATCCACTTAACAAAGTTATTTAAATAAAACAGTAATAATGGTTTACAGTTTGCAGGAAAGGATTGAAATTGTATTAATGTATGGATCCCAAAATGAATGTGCTCGACGAACTGCCGCAGTTTTTAATGAAAGGCATCCAGATAAGAACGTATCTCATACATACGTCCTGAATTTCATGAAGAAATTCACTCAGACTGGGTCCGTTGCCAACATAAAACATAATGAGTCGAGAGTTTTGAATGAAACCGCTCAACTGGAAGTGTTGGGTCATTTCGGTATCAACCCCAATACTTCATTGCGTCAGGTATCTCGTGCAACTGGTATATCCTTGGGTTCTGTTCATAAAGTTGT
>NW_019281500.1:0-18994 GCF_000648695.1 Onthophagus taurus | reverse complement strand
GTAATGTGAAACACAATCACTGTGGTTCCCATAAACATGATTTATTGAATTAGCAATATCAGTTTAGAGATCTTCTACATTTTCGTTAATTTTGGCTCGATACATAATAAATTGTTGAAGTTTTTTAATTTTTTCATTCGTCAACATTTTTCGAGCTTGAGATGATACCCCGTCATTTGTTGCAGACGTCTTTATTTTATATAAACTTTTTCCAAAGTTCTTTATCAGGTGATTTACGCATTCTATTTTATCTACCTCCATACCATAACTCACGTTAGATCTAATTTTGCTGTATACGCTGGAATCGCCATCACCGATCATTTTTAGATATTTAACCCCATGCATACTTATGCTGTTATTAAAAGCTTCTACTAAAATATCAGCCTCCATTCCTGTAGAAGAAGCCTCCCAGTTCTTAAAACATCTATGTTGTGATGGAAATTGTCTTAAGTTGGCAGCTCTAGTGCAAATACAACAATATTTGTTTTGCACTCCAACAAATAGTACTAATCCCGTTTCTTTTCCTATCACAACAGCCTAAAACATTTAATTATTTATAAAGCTTTACTATTTATTTGATGTTTTTTCTATAAACACTTTTTTGTAATTTTTAGCTATTGTAATAACATATTATTTGATTAATTACTCTCTCTTCGTTGAAGACGAATTCTTTCAAGACTAAACGCCATTCTAAAGACCTCGTTATCCAATATCTTTATACTTGTTAACATTATTGTATTACCAGCTCAATTGTAATAGTAATTATTATACGCACCGTGCCAGACAGAGCATTGTATGAATGTCCATAACTGCGTTTGCTCCATCCTCCATCACAATGAACGGTTATCCACGGTACTCCATCTGAACTAAAGTGCCCTTTGTGAATTGCAATACTTAGTTCTTCCTTTCCTGCCTTTTCCATACTGTACCATACTTCATCTTTCCAGTGGTCCCCAAGCGACTCCTCTATTTTGTGAAAGGAAGAATATGATATTATAGGAACGTCTAATACAGTGTAGAAATCCTTCATTTGCGCATAGGTACTACCGGCGGTTAGCGTTCCCCAAACAAATTGTACGTTAATTGTCGCGAAGGGCTTTCGTTCTTTTTCTGTATGTACAATGAAGTATTTATCACATGCTGAACACTTTAATGTAAAAATAGATCGCAACCCAAAACGTTGTTCATGATGTGGTTTCAATAACCCAAATGTACATTGTTTTGCATGTTTGTACTGTATTTCTAATGTAGCTGTCAATAGAAAATTGATATCTACTATTCTATTTCCCTTCAATATAACTACGTCCTCTGTTTTGTCTTGCTCTAGTACAATTGGTGAGACATAATCTGTGTTTAGTTGACACCACTGTCAAGTATAGGAACTTGTTATATTAAATTGCATATGGAACTCATTAAAACAGTTCGAATCTTTATTAAAACATAAATAAACTCCACATTTTGTACATTTAATGTACGTTAACTTTTTACAGGTAGGATTTTTAGAGCGCATTCTGCTCTCTGTATATTGTGGCCAATGTCCAATATTGTCGGTTCGTATATCAACGGGTGGTATATAAGATGTAGGTCCTCTTTTCTTCTTTGCTATAATATCCTGTTGCATAGTAGCACATGGTCTTCCGCGTTTTCGCTGGTTTTCTGCTGGTGCTCTACACAAGCAATCTGCCACCTCGATCTTAAATTGTACCAAAGTCATGGTTTTTTCCCCTTTTTGCTTCATTTTTTATATAATGGACTAATTTCTAATTTGTATGATATCTGATACAATGAGCAGTGTAGGGTTAAGATATTTTTTATTTTTGTTTTAAGATAATCTATCTTCTTCTATAATCTATTCTTATTACTGTTGTGTATATGTTGTGCTTGTTTATACAAATGGGAAGTAAAAAACACACCTTCTTGTATCCTTACCAGCCATAATACGGTTTATTCCGGTACAAAGGCAGTGTATTGTTATTATTACAATATTGTTTAAAATTAAATTTACAATCTCGGCTTTATGTTGACACATAAAAGTAAATTGAACATGTTTTTTCAAATAAAAAATATTTTTTTTTAATATTTCTACTAAATAGCGAATTTAGAATTATACTCTTAGTAATACTATAACATTTTTCTATGTCTTCAATAAATGACTCTTGACAATATTGCAAACTTCGATATTTATATAATTCTTTTTCTTTTATAAATGTATTGTTGTAGTATTTGCATCAAGACTTTGGTTAATGAGAATGTGTAGTTTACAAAAGTTGCAGGAAATTGTTTGCAATAATTTTTTTGTGATGAAACCACTTACATATCCAATTGCCGCGGAATCTATCTGTCTTTTTTTCTATATTGTTTATTACTGTGTAGACATTATCGTTTTCTACAACTTCTTCCTGGACAGTATTTCGTGGAGAAGCTGCTTTTGTATATTCCCTTAATTGAAATAATGAAGACTCGAAATCTTCCTCACAGTTAGTACCCACTGAATGGGTGCTAACCATTTTTCTTATCAATAGACTTTTAAATGTTTCCGTGAAATGTTTTGGTGTGGGATTTGTGTTTCGACCTCTATGCTGACGCACCTGACCGAAAAAGTTTTCCAGAGGGTCTTGGTTGAGGCACCGTGGAAAATAATAGGACGCCCCATGTGAAAATAGTAATTGGCTGAGGTCAATGAATCCCTCCAAATTTAAAATAAAGTTTTTTAAACTTGGTGGGATAACGTTTTCATTAGTTTTCCATGTTTTGCCTGTTGAAAAAACATGTTCCTCATTTTCTCTAAAACAAAAAAATATAAACGTTAATTAAAACTTGGATTTTTAACCATTGCAAATTTGTAAATTATGTTATTTTTTGTAAATTTCATTTAAATTATATTACATAACATATTATATTCATCTTAGTTTGTTTCATATATTAATGCGTTATAATTACCTTTTGCATCCATCCAAAAACTGATATGTTTTGACCGCTGAGTTACTGCAGCGCGTAATTGCTTTCCAGAAGTTGACTTACAGCTTCCCCCATAATATTATTACTTTTAATTAACAGGCAACCAATAGATGTCTAATGTAATTTATACTTTTTATTGGCAAATGAAGAGTAGGTATGGTGTTCGGTTTCAAATACATGTTGCTGCTTCGATCACATTCCTTGAAATGATTATGACAAACACGACACAATCTGTGGTGGTACATTAGATATTTTCTGATTACCACATCTTGAAACCCATTCATTGAACAAATGTTCTTTCTTCTGTGGATTTGGGAACATATGCCGGGTAGAAGTAGTGTCGGTACACCCAAAAACCGCACAATTGCGATACTTCTGATGAATAATAACACTGCAAAAAAAATTTTTCTTAATCTCTAAAACTAATTTATATTGTAGTATAAATTAGTTTTAGAGATTAAGATGTAACTATAATTATTATTATTTATTATTTACCATTTACCATTTATTGCCACAGATAAAAATACAAAATTACATAAGATACACTTAACTTAAACAGCAAGCAGTATCAGCAAATGAATCATTTTATCGCACAAGCGATCTCTGCCAAATGACCCAACAGAACAAACAAAAATAAAAATAATATTTACTGAATATGGCAAGTAGTGATAATTAGATATTATTAACATCACCAAATACGATTAAGCAAGAAAAAGAAAAACAAAGAGAAAAAAAAAAAGAAAAGACACGAAAAGAGAATAACGATAATAATGTAACTTACATGACAAAATGCTGATATCTAGGGATGGTATTACAATTACTACTAGGATAGGATATATACTAAGAACCAGGGGTGTGGAGTCAGAGTCGGAGTCGGAGTTCGGAGTCGTGGAGTCTGTGAATTTGTGAGGTGTCGGAGTCGGAGTCGTCTTTAATCAATTTAGGAATGTGAAGTCGGAATCGGAGTCGACTATAATTGGTCCGACTCCGACCTCGACTTCTTAACTTAAATAAATAGAGAAGATATAAAAACACAAACAAAAGAAATGATACAAACATAATTACACACGACTAAATACTAATTGATACACAATATTTATTAAATGTAATGTTTTTATAAAATATTTTTAAACACAAAATAAAATAAATATTAATTATAAATACTGAACGTTAGTTCGTAAAAATAGTATAGCTTCTAAAATGTCATCTTTGAGTGATGCTCTCAGATCAGATTTTATTATTTTCAATGCGGAAAATAACCGTTCCACACTGACTTGCGGTGGTGGCAAAGCGGTTACAACCCATGCACTATTTTGAACTATTTTGGGATATTTTGGAATAGCTTCTTTTACAGTTAATTTACTATATCTCTTAAATCTCTCCACCAATGCTAATGCATTTTCAAAATTTTGTTTGAATAATTGTCATTGTCAGATAAATCTGATTTTAAATGAGGTTCACTTCTTTTATTTTCTTCGTCGTCTAAAAATTGTTCAAAATCATTTGTATTTTCAAGAATTTCAATAATGCTCTGATTTTGTTTTGTTTCTGTAATAGTTTGAGACTCACATAACCCAGCAACTTTCTTATCTTCTAAGTTTTTATTAAACATTCTTAATCCAACTGTATAAAAAGATTTTCTACCTCTTATCATCTGTTCCTCTGAAAGTAATATTCGATACATAGGATCAATGTATATATTGCTGCCAGAAGAATATCGTTATCTAACAGGAGACTTTCTCTCCGAATCATAGAACTTCTAATCCCTTCTGCTATCGATCCTTCAATTTTAGAAAGATTAAAAATTAAATTTTTCCACTCCTTTAAAAATACACCTGGAGTTAAATCTGCCGATTGCAATTGTACGGTTACAATGTGGGGTTGGCGTAATAATGTTTCCAATTCCATAATTTGGATCCATATCTTCGGTCAACACAATGTCAGGATGAACCAAATCCGATATGAATGGTTTCAACTCCAAAAAACGTTTAATCATTACAAATGTACTACCCCATCGTGTAGGTTGATCAATAATTGCTCCTTTCCCTGCTTTCCGTTTAAGTAAGCCATCAATTTTCGGATTCCGTAATATTACTACAATATTTCGTATTTTGCCAATCAATTGTGTTGCATGAACCTCTTTTAAACCATCTCTTATTGCGAGCTGTAAAGTATGAGCAGCACAGCGCATGTGATTTATTTTGAGTTGACTAGCAAGTGCAATATATTCCGTTTCTAAATCAATTACAATTTCTTCGTCATCAACATTGTCTTCGTTACTTTTATGATTTTGGAGTGATTCATCTAGATTTAATTTATCAATAGTCGTCTTCATATTGCTAGCATTATCTGTCACAATACTTAAAATTTGTTGGAATTTAATGTCATATTCACGTAAAACGTCAATTATTAGTGTTTTTAAAAAATCACTACCATGTTGAGCTTTTGTATCTTTAACTGCAATTGTATTTATACATATTTTATCGTTATCGTCCACGAATTGCACGTTAATACCAAAATAATTTGTCCTTTGTCGAGTGCATGCATCCATTTTTAAATGTATTAATTTTGATTCCAATTTGTTTTTAAGCGATAGTTTTTTAATATTTGCTGCGTTTATTATTAGTGTTCTTATGTTTTCTCTTCCTAATTGTACATCAAGTTTTTTAGCAATTTCTCTATTTAATTGCAAAAAGGCTGTACTTTCAAAGAATGACAAAGGCACAGAGTTTTGTACAACCATGTTGATTATGCATTCTTTGAACGTTTATTGTGTCATTGTTATTATTATTTTGTCACTTTTAAAATATTTGGCTATCGGATATTGAAGAGGACTTCCAGATCGTTTTAAAACCTTTGCTTCTTGTATGTTATTTTTGTTTTCATTAATCGCTTTTGATAAGTTGATATGATGACGGTCTATATGGCGTTTTAAATTAAAAGCTCTTGTAGGAGTATTTTTTGAGTCATTGGTGGTAAACGCGCTTATTTTTGTTCCACAAATAGTCTTACTAGTAGCGCCACTAGCGCCGTCCATAATGCATGTCACTTGGCAAATATAATGTTTTTTATCGTCTGTCAATTCGAAATATTTGTATATTTCCGATTTAGCTCTTTCCTTTTGTGACATTTCAACGACTGGGAAAAAATCATTCATAACTATAACTTTTTTGCTTTAGACAGAGTGATCCGCGTCCGTTGTTAATGGACAACAGAGCAGCAGTGATCTCTTTATGTATCTATCGTCTTTGCCCTTTGGACATACATGCTGTACAAAAAAGTATTTTTAATATAGGGTGTTTCAAAACGTGTCGGAAAATAAAGGGTGGGATTTCTTGCCTAATTGTAAGAAAAAAAGTTCCCATTAAACATGGTTCCACAAACGCACCCTTTCCGAGATACATGTTTTGAAAGACCTTGTATATTTACTTTTTATAATTTTGAAAATTTTTATTGTTATTATTTATCATTCAGAAAAGTAAGGAAAAATTAAAAATGAAGATAAATACATGAAACATAATCATTGCTCTGCTAAATAAATAAACTAAATAAAAATATCATTTTTATGTAAAATTTAATGCTTTTTCAGATGCATAAATTCCACAGACCCTAATTCAGTTTACAAAAAAAAGTACCACCCTTTACAATCAACAAACGATAAATTTAAACAAATACTTTCTTGAATAACCTGTATCTCCTAAATTAGCGACATTGGTATAAAAGTATCAAGTATATTGGTTAAATCGTAATAACATAAAGAATTCACTGTGTCTCTTTATTAGCAAACTTCTGCGTATCGTATAATAAATAATAATGAATAAAATAGTTAATATTAAATACTCACATACTTAATATTAGAGGAATAGATTAGATTGGTATCGACAACCAATTAATATGATTAATATGATAACCAATTAATCAGGTAATGGTATTTGAAGAAGTTCGAAGTTCAAAAGTTGTTAACGGATGCCAAAGAGAGTTCGTTGTTTTTTATAGGTTAGAAATCGGTTAGATGAAGTTTTTTTTAATCCAACAGAGCCGTGGTTCCCCGGAACCCGGCATGGAACTGTATTATCGAGTCGTTAGTAAATATACGTACCACTGGATGGCGCCCGTTTTACCGTTCAATGTACCGAATTTTGAATTTTTCCGTTAAATAAAAAATTCAGTAAGTCGGAGTCGAATTAACAAGAAATTGAGGAGTCGGAGTCGTATTAAAACAAAAAAAAACCAGGAGTCGGAGTCGAAGCAAAAAAAAAAAATTAGGAGTCGGATGCGGAGTCGGAGTCGCCGTATTTTTGCGACGACTCCACACCCCTGCTAAGAACTACTATTAAAAAAGGAACTATAAACTACAAAAAATAAGTGCTATTAAAAAAGAACTATTAACTTATGAAAACACACTAAAAATAATATAAACCAAGAATAAACACAGGAGGAGCCGAACTATTGAAAGAAATTAAAACTAACTTTAACCGATGAGAAAATGATTCTATTGGGCCCAAAGAGTTCTCTCTTATTCGGTGTTAAAACTACCCGGAGGCAAATCTAGTTTTGTGCTAACAAAATCTGAACATAAGTTCTTAATTTTCAAAATAATACCTAAATTAACTACAATATACGGTAAGGCGTTAGCGTTGAAGACGCTACTTGCCAAGATTACAAGAGAAAATACTAATCAGATTATTCTCTTTTAGGATTTTAAACAAAACAAAATAAGAGTTTGAATAAACTCTTTAAATGGAACTTAATTGTTCCAAGAATACAATAAAATAAAAATAAAATAATAAATACCGTGCCGGACTTTATATTTTTTCTAAATGCAGCGTTGTCGAATCCTATGGGGGTTACACGGGAAAAACCTTTGTTAAGGGAATCTTGGAATTTCCAAATAATAGCCCCAGAGTAAAAGGTCTACAGGGGGAAAAAAGGATAAATTTTAAGTTTAAAATTATAAATTTTCGGGAATTAATTTTTTTTTCAAAACAATTTAATAAAATGTGCTATTAAGTTAAGCCTTACTCCACAGTTCTCATTTTGTTTATTCGCGACTCTTATCAGTGCGACTGCCGCTTCGTCGAATATTTTCCACCACTCCGCCGTTTTATCAACGGTTTCGATCGTGGTTTCTGTTGTCGACCTCTGGTGCTTCTTCTTTCTTCACACTCACTCGCGCTATAAGGCGGAACGTCCTCCTTCCGGTAGTGAATCGTTGCCAACGACTCTGCCACTCCGCGCACGTCCTGTCCCTAAGGTTTTCCTGATGGTCCCGAGCGGGATCAAGCCGTATTCGATCGGCAGAATATCATCTCCATATGTCTCTCTTGTCAGCTGATTTTCCCGCTCGTTTCTAACTGCAGTGCGTAGCAAATCCCACGCCTCCCGTTGGAGTTGGGATGGCCTCCGCATGCTGCTAAGTGCCTGCAGCGACGATTTACTATCCGAATAAATCGCCCATCGCCCTAATCGCATGTCCGATACATACCTAACAGCCCTGTTTCGCTTACTGTAACTACTACAACGCCGAATCCGCGTTGTTAGTAGTTACCTACCGGTATCGATCTCCCTATTGCTCGAATAAGCCACAAAAGATTGTTGGATTCCTCATAGGTTTTCGAAGTAAAACTCAAAGTCTTAACTAAGTCTTTTTATTTTATTAACACTACAGAATCTTTCACTTAAAATTAGAGATTATGTTTGTTTATTCCTTCGATTCGCGATACGAACTTACATTAATTACTTTATGTGTTAGAACAAAATTTCTTGTTTGTAGAATTGGTAGAAAACGAGCAGAGTAACGACGATTTAAAATTATTCTGACGACTGTCTTTAGAATTAAATCAGAGACGTTAAATAGGGCTACGGAACCCTGGAATTTATCCCTCGAGTGGGGATAACGGCGTCTGCCGCCAGAAGGGCGTGCGTCTTTTACTTATCGAAACTCTTAAGAGACCATTAGATGGCCTGAACATAGAAACACTCTAAAAACGGTTCTTAAGGAATTGTCCCTTTTTATGATCCTCATAAATTTGAAACATTATTACTACTCTTATTTTCTTAACTATTGAACCTATTTCTAAAACCTTTTAAAATTGGTATTTCCTAACAACTAAACCTACTTAATAGTCTTTAGGGTGGTCCATCGACCAGTGCAGCAATCGTCAAGAGTTCACGTGCACAATTAAATTGACACACAATTCGCGGTAATACAACACCTCCCCCGCAGAAGACGGAATCCACCGGTTTGTTGACTCGGGATTTCGTAGATGTCCATAGTATCACATCGGTACGGTACTTCTCCTTTCTTTTGGATTCAACCGGATCCTGGGAGCAGTAGCACTGTATAACGGTGGGTTCAGTTCCACGTGTTCGTTATTAGCTTCATACAATGCCACTTGGTTCGGAGGACTGTGATATTCGATGCTATGATCTGGTCCGAATGAACAGTTTACAAAATTCTTTATCATAGGGGGCATTAAAGGTCCATTTCGTGGGTTTCTTGTGAAATAGCAAAATCTTTTCATAAAGTTGAAGAATCCAAGCCATTTACAAAGATTGAATCCTATTATCATTAGCAACATTAAACCGATTACGGTGATGATCAACGTGAACCAATTAGTGTGCTGAACAATAAATGGTTTGTTCAGTTGGTTCGTCAGGATTTCGTCGAATTTGTTAAGCTTCTTATCGGCGTATTTGAGTTTCGATAGGTCGATATTGGTAAGTTTGATTGGATCTAGACGGATGAGTGCACTAAGATTAATCTTAGTTTCGTAACAACATTCGTCCGCGAGGATATCAGTCGTCGGGACATAATGTTCATAGTTGTTTTTCTTTATTTCGTTAGTGGTTTCGAGGAGATACACGTCGGTGTAACCTCTACACGTTTTGTCGAGTTCTAAAGTTACCGTTTTTTGTAAGATGACGTCTTGCCCTATCATGTGATCTGCGCACATGATAGTTAGCGTCGTGGGGTTTTGTAGAACATATATCCATTCGTTTTGGCCAACTGGTGTCCATGTTTGAATTTCGGCTTTCACGTTTCGAACTGGACAATCTGTCGTAATTTCCTTGACGAGGCTAATTGGACCTCACAGCATGGGATCTCAGTTCTCGTACTGACCGAGATTTTCTCGCAGATGAATGAACCACTAAGATATTCCTTACACTTTGTCATGTCTTGCATTAGGTAGTAGTACGTTTTTGGTTGGAACAATAAAAAGTAAGGGTGAGTTGGTTGAATGCATGAATAAATTGACAGATTTTTCAGTTGCATTGGTAAGGGAATTAGGTGATACAAATTATACGACATTTTGTTTTTGGACCTTTAAAGCAAAAAATAATTAATTTTCTGTCATCAATAATGACATCTAAAGTCATGGTTTTATAGTACAAAAGAGAATTCTGATAATCAGGCTTGCAGGGAAGTTCATATTCTTCTTTATAATTGCTTAATTCGTCGTGAAGGATTTTTGGGATTATGAGTTTTGGTGATAGAATTCCGTGTTTCGCGAGATTTAGAGAATTTATTTTATTGGCAACTTCAGAGTTAAGAGTGCTTATAAAAGCAGATAAGGTGGTGGAATGCTGAAGAATTACAGATTCTAGTTGCAGATTGTTTGTTTTGGAAATAGTATCTTTAGAAAGGGTCTTAATTTTCTCTATGTTATTGTTAAGATTATTTTCTCTGTCTTTGAGCGATTTAAATGAGCTGTTAAAGTTTCTTATAGTGCTGAAAATAATTTGAATGAAGTAGCTTGAACGTGATCTTTTCAGTTTTTAAGGACTAGGCTACAGGTGTTTCGGGACTTCTCGTACTGCGTATGGCAGAAATAAAGGCTTCGTCGAGGAAGGTAATATTGAAATGAGACAACAGGGTTAATTTCGTGTTGGATACCCTAGCAGCAGCACCTTGATTGGCGTAGAAAATGCCGCTNTTATGACCAAAAGATCAATGCAGGGTCGCGAAGTTTCGCTAGCCGACGGTTGTCTTTATTGAAAATGATTACATCTTGGTTTGTATAATGGAATTTAATGAACTCGCGATATCCGGGTTCTTGGGGGCATGGTAAGACCTATCAAATTTTGATCGGGGAGAAGATGGGATAGACCGTCGGCGTTGGAATTGGTTTATATTTTATGTCGTATTCGTATTCGTTCATTCGTAATCGGCAAAGTACGAGTCGAGAAGAGGGATTTTGACAATTAAAAAACCAATGGAGGGGTCTATGGTCGGTGTAGATAGTGAATTTTCGACCGTACAAATAAGGTGTGAAATGTTCCATCGAACTTAGGATGGCCAACAATTTCTTTTCGGTGGTTGAATAATTTGCTTCGACGGAATTCAGTGCTCTTGAATAATAAGAAATGGGAAGATCTGCGTTATTGTGGATCTGCGAAAGGACTCCTCCACCGCTGATATTGGAGGCATCAGTGGTTAAACCGAATTCTCGTGTGAAATCGGGGTATTGAAGGATTGGTTTTTCGGTCAATTTAGTTTTTAGTGTCTGAAACGCGTCTTCTTGGTCGTTGGACCAGGAGAAGAACATCCTTTTTAAGGAGTTTGGTAAGTGATTTCGCGATGCTAGAAAACTCTTTTATGAATTTCCGATAATAGCTGACCATACCAAAAAAGGTACGGATTTAGTTAACGTTACGCGGTTTCTGTATTGATTTGATCGCGTCGACTTTCGCGGGATTTGGTGGTAGACCTTTATCTGAAATTACGTGACCAAGTTTAAGGTTGTTTGTTCTTAGACGTGAAAATACGTTTTTAAGTTTCTTGTTGTGGTCAGAGAGGCAATTACCGTAAATCACAACGTCATCCAGGTAAACGAAACACTGATTATGCGTTAAACCAGTATGGACATTGTTCATCAACCTTTGAAAGCTGGGTGCGTTCTTTAACCCGAAAGGCATTCGCAGGTACTCGTAATGACCGTTGGGAGTTGTAAACGCGGTTTTGGAGCTATCTTTTGGGACCATTGGGATTAGGTGGAACCCGCTCGTCAGGGTCGTGAAATACTGCGCGTGACCTAATTGATCTAAAATATCTTCGATATGTGGCAAGGGGTAAGCGTTTTCTCGTTTAGTTTGCGGTAATCTATTACGATCCACCACTTCCGTTCGCTGGATGCATCGAGTTTTTTCGGGACGACCCAAAGGGGACTAGACCAAGGACCGGTCGAGGGCTTGATGATACGTTGTTTAAGCATTTTATCAATTTGCTTATTAACTTCATTCTTATGAATTTCAGGATATCGATAAGTTTTAGCATGGATAGGGACTTCGTCCGAAGTAGGCATACTGTGAGAAATAGCGTTGATAGAAGTGAGTTGGTCATTTGGTAAATGAAATATGTCGTTATACTCATGACAAATAGAACGAATGGAAGTTTCTTCTTCGGAATTTAGATGTTCGAGTCGGAGATTCTTTCCAAAATTTGTACTCGTTGAGTCCTTGAAATGGTCAGAGGATATCAGGAAATCAGAGGATATTGAAAATACTTGTTTAAATATAGGAGCAGGCTCAATGCTGAGTTCCGGTGTAGGAATCATTTTTGTTAACCCTTGAACCCTTAAAACGTTAATTCTACCCTGGGGTCTGGGACAATTTAAATATTTTTATTTATTCTAATAAGTAATTAAATCAGCAATACAAAAAATAGGTTATAATTTTTTAGACAAACATATTTGACATATGGCTTGGGTATGTTGGCCACATAGCGGATTTCGACACGTGCCACATGTGATCTTAGTTTTCCGGTCCTTTTCGCTGGGACACACAGCGCACCTTTTTTTGGTCATGAGAGCAGGAACCGGTGCTACTACAGGTCGCGACTTTTCCTCGAAAAAGATTCCTCCTAATAGAACTTGGAGATGAACTGGGTAGGTAAAGTTCGCCACGTAAAACGTTCCTCCATTTGTGGTGCAATGAGTGCCAAGGTCAGATTTTTTAAAAACTTGCGTCGCTTGTGATCTGTTTTTGTTGTCATTTTTAGGAGAACATACGAATTAACACCAACTTTTTTTTTATTTTTTGTACCTCTCATAAATCGTAGGATGAGATTTAGGAATAATGGGGGCTGAAGAAGGATTCATAGATAATAATAAGAAGGGTAATAGATAAGAATAGGAGTTACTTTCTTGCCCCATTCTTTACAGAATCTTTTCCTGTATGAATCACTAGTTAAAGATGGATTTTCTAAAAGAACTATTGCTATGGCCCGCCATTCAAATGTTGATGTATATTCCAAGATTTCTTTGTTTATATCATCGTAAGCTCTAGTTTTTGATATTACAGAGGAGCTATGATCTTTCGCCAATACAAGACGTTTTGGTAGTATGTGTAAAAAGTTTTTCATGTCTCGAGAGAAAGGGTTTATTCTATGCTTTACCCAGAATCGTAACACTAAGTCTAAAGTCTCTTGATCGTCTCCGCATATGTTCATTGCTTTTTTCCATACTTTTGAGGTGCTGCCAGTCTCAGATATTTTGATTTCTTTTTCTAGTGCGTCTATTTCATTTTCTATTTCTAGAGTACTGAGATTAGGATAGTCCATGGTTTTTGAGATAGTTGCCATAATGCTTTTGGTTGAAGGATCTGTTTTTACTGAATTAACACCAACTATATTTAAAAGTTTATAAAAAATTGCCATTGGCCATCTCCTTGTCTTCCTGGACACGCTGTACTTATGACACAGTTGATCCATCAAATCGATCTCTAGTATTTTATTTTTAGCATCTGGATCTGCTGTTGTGTGCATTGTCGATAGCAGAGTAACTACCTTCTTTTGTTTAGATTTCGGAGGACAGTATGACAAAAGACTAAGTGCTCCCGAAAAGGCAAACTTGGCAGTATTTCGATCAAAGTTTTTTAGCTCTAGTAGAAGAGAAGGAATCTCTCTTTTGTTTTTTCGTAGTGTTCCTGCAATAGTGACTTGTTTATCCAACAATTGTATGGAGGTGAATCAATTATCACAAGTCAAGTTACGATTCGTGCTATGGATAGGCTCAGTCAATGTCATTGTGTAAAAATGTGCCGACGGAATGTTTCTCGGAGGGGAGTCCTTGCTTAAATAGACAACAGCTCGAATCATGTAAGCAGTTTTGGAGTCCCATAACATTATTATTTTTATTCCATACTTGTCAGGTTTACTTGGAACATACATTTTGAAAACACACCTGCCTCTGAATACCAGTAACATTTCGTCTAACGTACAGCAATCAGACGGGCTATATACATCATTAGAAACGTTGACGATGTAATCAAAAACGTCTCTTATTGGTGCCAGTCTATCATTCTGTCGGCGTTCTTCTGTCGTGGAACGATCGTCGAATCTCACTCAATTTGTTAGAAACTCAAATCTGGCTTCAGTCATAGTAGCACGAAAATAAGCAACCCCTGAGTTTTTGTCAAAGGTTCTTTGGTAGTCACATAATTCATATTGAGAACTCCATTCTATTAATAAAGCCCAAACAAAGCTTCTATTTCCATCACATTTGTATCTTTAACAAAAGAAGGACGAATATTATCAGAAGTTGATGGGCTTTCCTTTTCTGTGTTCTGTACAGGCCTATCCCGTTTGTATTTTTCTCTTTGTCTAGTAATTTCAACATTAGTGTTGCTGACTATTTCGTCTAATTTTTGCTGCGTTAATGGATTTAGTATGTAATAGAAAATTAGCTTTGTTTCTCCTGATGTAGTTATTGGAGAGTTTGGATTGAGTCCCTTTAAACATACGGGATTGGAATTAGAAATAGTAAAAGAGTCGAGGCTAGACAGTTTTATTAAAGATATGGAAGCACCGGTGTGTTTTTCTTCCTCATGTAGAGGATGTAGAAGATTCTCGCACAGATTTTCACCCATTGTCGTGACATTGTTGCATAAGTAACGAAAATCTTGTACGGCGTTTGAAGCTGTCTCCATGTCAGTGGTTATTCTTGTCTTATTTATAGTTGTATCGATGCGGAATAGACCTCTTTCAATCTTGACGTGTCCGATGTCTTCTATATATAACCCGGATTTCAAGTAGTGAACATTATAGTTAGCCGCCGTTGCATTTTGGATGGTGACCAATAACAGCATCATTGTAATTCCATTTGTGGAATTCGTTCTTGGTCGAGGTGGTAGATATTGAAGTCTTCCATTGTTACAGCTAATGTTCTCCTTTTGATGATCCTCATGATTTTTATCTTCAGTAGGGAGAGGAATCAAATTGTGGATGCTGCGTTTTAGTGTAGCACCTCCTGCCTTCTTGAGAGTTACTACTCTTACGGTGCCATCGGCTGCGGGATGAGTTTCAGTAATTTTGGCTAATGGCCATTTGCCGGGGTCGACGATGTTATCTTTTAAGATTACCATGTCTGCAGGTTGAAGATTTTCTTCTCGTGAAGTCCATTTTAATCTTTGTTGTAATCTACTCAGGTATTCTCGAGACCATGACTGCCAAAAGTCACTTTTCATTTTTTGGACGAGCTTCCATCTTGTCGAGAGATTCCCGTGTATATGTGACCTTTCTTCTGGTCTTGCGATGATTGGTCTTCTAATTAAAAGTGATCTGGAGTAATTACTTCTTCTGTGACGTCTTCGCTGATTGGAATCAGTGGTCATGAATTCAAACAGGCTTCTATTTGATATAGCAACGTTGTTAACTCTTCGAAGGTCAGGGTTGAATCTCCAATTACACGTTTCAAATGGTGTTTAATTGATTTTACACCGGCTTCCCAAATTCCTCCAAAGTGAGGAGCTGCGGGCGGAATGAAGTGCCACTGAGTTCCTTGTACTGTCAGGGCATTTTTAACTTCGGGTTTTGACGTTATTGATGTTACTTCTCCTCCTAATATTTTGTGAGCGCCTACGAAGTTCGTCCCATTGTCGCTGTACATGTGAGCACAGTGACCTCTTCTTGAGACAAATCTCCGGAACGCTGCTATAAATGCTTCTGTTGTCATATCGCTGACCGCTTCCGTATGGATCGCTCTGGTGGTTAGACACACGAAGACTGCAATGTACTCCTTGTATGATTTGTAGTCCTTATTTGAATGGGACCGGCGTAGTCGACACCAGTGTGTGTAAATGGAGGAGATGGTGTGATTCTAGGGCTTGGTAATTCACCCATCAGCTGTTTGGCCGTCTCTGAATTGTACCGTATGCATACGTAGACTTCAAAAGTCCTTGTTATCTTACGAAGAAAAACACCCAATCATTGTTCTATATCATTCTCATCTCTCGACACTACTAATACACAATGCGCACCGATCAACATTACATGGTGGAATCAATTAACTCTCGCACACCTTCGCAGAAGATTCTGGATTATCAATGGAAAGAGAGCAGTAGAAAAATGCATTCGAAATTGTGTAAAATAATTTCTTCTGTTTGTAACCAAGCTGGACCAGTCCACCACAATGAATACTTTGCTAATTTCTCGGGCTCAATTCCACGTGATATGATGTCAGCTGGGTTATTGGCAGTATCTACGTGTCTCCAACAATCTTTTGCGATTAACCTGTTGATTTCTGCTACTCGATTTGCCACGAACGTTTTCCATCTTATCGGATCGCCTTTTATCCACGCTAACGTGTTTCTTAAATCCGGCCAAGTGACGACGGTGGTATTTTCTCTTAACTCCAGGATTGTAAGTGTTCGCTTGACGAGTTTGACCAGAAGAACCGCTGCGCATAGCTCTAGTCTTTGAAGAGTAATTTTTGATCGTGCTGGCGCCACTTTGGACTTTGCAGTGAGTAACGTTGTCCGTGACTGACCATCGTTTTCTATACATCTTATGTCTCCTCCACACTCTCGCGGAGTAGCTTCGACGAGTAACCTCGTCGAAGTTGGTCAGAACGAGCAGCTCGTATCCACATTCTCGCGGGTCTTCACGAGAACTTCAGTACTATGAGTGACACCGAATTGGTAGCAGCAGCTGTTGCTGCTATTTGTGCGTATAATTTTTATAATTATGTAGACATTTATTTTAAGAAAACGATTAAAAAATCTTGGAGAAAAAAGAGATGGTGGATGTTGCCGATACATAAGAATAGAACGAGGTAGGTACGATTAATTTTTTGTAGGATTCAAAAATAGTATCAAAAGTTAGTGTATATTATTATTTAACTGCTGAATTACTTAATGAACCTTAATCAGGAGAATTCGAAAACTTTCATAGGATGTCTCCTCAAGATTTTGAATATCTTCTGCTTCAAATTGCTCCTTTAATTTCTAAGCAAGACACGCAATTAAGGGATGCAATACCAGCGAAGGTTCGGCTAGCCATAACCTTGCGGGTTTTAGCTACCGGTGATTCATATAAAAGCCTTCACTTCCTATTTAAAGTATCCAGCCAATCTATATTCAAAATTGTGCCGGAAGTCTGTTCAGCTCTCAACCAAGTTCTTAAAGATGATTGTAAGGTAAGGAAAATCTCACAAAAGAAATATATTTTAAAGCACTTTAATGACATGAAAAGTAACTAATCTATAAAATCTATAACTAATCTGAAACTAATCTATAAAAAGTAACTAACAGTTTTGAAATGCTTCGTTTATTACATTCCGTAAAGAATTTGCGGTGTTTTCATACTGTAAATTAGTACATTGTTGAAAAGAATGGGCGGGTTCGTAAGAACGTGACATCATATTATGTACAGAAAATGGAGAAGGAAGTGATGAGGAAGAGGACTTAATTGAATATGGGCGACGACGTTGCACACTTCTGTTGTGAAATATTTGCTGTATTTCAAACATAACGTCTTCTTTATCATCATCGGATAGTTTTTTCAATTTTTTGGCAACAAGTTTACCGAACACGTCACACTCATCTTCAGAATCAGCTCTTTTATTTTTATTACATTGTGTAGCGTATCAAATGCGGTTCTCATTTGTTTAGCTGCATCCTGAACTTCTGGTGGATCCGCCCGACGTCGAATGGTTTTGCTTGTACTTTTCCTTACTTGATCCTGTTGTATTTCCACTACATCGTTACCATTGTTACCATCTATTGGCAACATAGTATGTATATAAGGCAAATTTATACCGTGTTCGTAAATTCGTTGCGAATTTATTGCACATTCACTGTTTTGCAACTACCTAACCTCAATCACATCACAACGAAATATTCTAGATTATCGACATTGTCGACATCCTGTACATAGTTGACATATTGTGGACACGCGGACGTCAATAATCAAAGTCGACGAGTCGACGCCCATCTCTGGGCACAATCAACCATACCTAAAGAGAGAACTAAAGACGTATCAAATGATATAATAAGATCTAAAAGTGTAGCGGACAATGCGGTTGTCCTGGTCGGACAATCAATCAAATAATCGAAGTGTATCTGAGCTTCCAGAGTTGAGCACATTAATGTTAAAATCTCCAAAACAGAGAATTCGGTCAGTCAGGAGCAGGCAGTTCGCAACCGTGTCATATAGCTCTTAACCTTGCACCGCAACCCTAAGGGGTACCTAAGGGGCCCTAAATGGTAGACAACGATATCAAATTTCACCGTGTAGTCCAATGCTCTTAACCAACATTAATACCTTGCTCGGTGAAAGGTCATTCAGATCCTTTGGGGAGATAAATTGCGACCCAAAAATCGAGAATCTGATACGGTTAACAGAAGGGCAGTGGCATAAAACATGCTCAACCGTCTCCGCTTTCTTCGCACATATACGGCATTGAACATCGTCGGCTGGATCCAACAAGTCGACAGTGCCCAGTAAAGACACCCATTAGAACTTTAATGCTGCTACGAGCAAGTCCTAAAATATTCCCGGGTTTGACAGTGGCGATGTTAATAAACACCTTACATGTCTCATTCCAGGAGAACTGGTCCACAGTAGGCGAAGTCTCTCTTCAGCCCACAAGTGCTGGCCCCACAAACGGTTAGCGCTGCCCTCTCGTGCTAGCTCATCTGCCGCTTCATTTCCAGCAAGCCCAGATCAGAGAAACTTTGTTATCACAACTCAGTGTGTTTAATGTTCTCTTTTACTGTTTGAGAAAAGTCGTACTGTCATGTTCTTCACCCCTTTCTC
>NW_019281499.1:10781-21259 GCF_000648695.1 Onthophagus taurus | reverse complement strand
AGATATGAAAAATATCGCAAAACAAAAGCGATGCGGTATTATCCAAGCTACTAAATGATGTTGTCAAAGTTATAGCTCATCGTCTAACTTTCTGAGATAGCGGGAATTTTATGTTTCTCTATGGCAGTTACGCCCCCTAGCGGTCGAATTACGAACTTCAAAATAATTTCCAGCTGTTTCTCTTGCCCACTTTGCTTATAAGGATTTTTTTCCCAAACCTCTAGGCCTTACCGTTGTTGAGATACAGCCGCTCCGTACGCTTAACGGGACACCCTGTAAGGTCCCGTTCACATGACAATGATCTGACTCGCGTCTTTTAAGCGCGCGCCTTGATATCCAATGTATTTAAATACAACCGTTCATATGAACGCGCGTCAGAATCTGACGTGATGATTGGATATCAAAGCGCGCGCTTAAAAAACGCGCGTCAGATCATTGTCATGTGAATGGGGCCTAAGCCCGTAGAGGATTTTGCGAGGAGGTGGAGAAAAAACACAGCTGTGACATTCTAAAAAAGAACGACGGCAATTTTGCCAAGGATCTAGAAGAACCATTTTTAATGGACGTTCATTTTTTAGGTTCTCTGCAAGATTTTTCAACGCTTTCACACCAAGTCGAACTAAATAGATATGACTGGGAGATAACCAGCCAGAAGGTTGTACAGAACGAGTTGATAGTATCTTTCCTGCTCTTCTTCAATGGAGCCTAGAGGCTATGAAAACACACTTGATGAGGGTTAGAATTTGTTCAGCTTTTAACTGTGTCCCCATCAGCTGGAGGAAGTTTACAGTAACCTTTATTCCGAAAAATGGAAAAAAGGACCCAAAGGATCCTAAAGCCTTTCGCCCAATTAGTTTNAATTTCCCGCTGTTTCTCTTGCCCACTTTGCTTATAAGGATTTTTTTCCCAAACCTCTAGGCCTTACCGTTGTTGAGATACAGCCGCTCCGTACGCTTAACGGGACACCCTGTAAGGCCCCGTTCACATGACAATGATCTGACTCGCGTTTTTTAAGCGCGCGCCTTGATATCCAATGTATTTAAATACAACCGTTCATATGAACGCGCGTCAGAATCTAACGTGCTGATTGGATATCAAAGCGCGCGCCAGATCATTGTCATGTGAATGGGGCCTAAGCCCGTAGAGGATTTTGCGAGGAGGTGGAGAAAAAACACAGCTGTGACATTCTAAAAAAGAACGACGGCAATTTTGCCAAGGATCTAGAAGAACCATTTTTAATGGACGTTCATTTTTTAGGTTCTCTGCAAGATTTTTCAACGCTTTCACACCAAGTCGAACTAAATAGATATGACTGGGAGATAACCAGCCAGAAGGTTGTACAGAACGAGTTGATAGTATCTTTCCTGCTCTTCTTCAATGGAGCCTAGAGGCTATGAAAACACACTTGATGAGGGTTAGAATTTGTTCAGCTTTTAACTGTGTCCCCATCAGCTGGAGGAAGTTTACAGTAACCTTTATTCCGAAAAATGGAAAAAAGGACCCAAAGGATCCTAAAGCCTTTCGCCCAATTAGTTTCTCATCTTCTCTTTTAAAGACACTTAAAAGACTTTGTGATCATTACATTAGAGAAAATGTATTTACAGCGTTTACTATTTACTGCTTTGGTCCCTTCTGGTTAATGAGCTGATTGTGATAGTCGAAGCCATTGGTGTAGAAATACAAGTGTATGCTGATGACATTGTCGTTATGGTCAAAGGAGTCTGTTTATCGAGGATATCCAAAGTCCTCCAGGTGACCCTAGATACTATTTGCGCTTGGTGTAAGGGACAGAATCTCTCGATAAACCTGCAAAAGATAATCGTTGAACCCTTCACCAGGAGACGACAGTTGGGTGGGTTGGGTTGGTTTGGGTTCTCAAACGAATTTAAATATCTAGGAGTAATCCTAAATAAAACCCTCTCATGGAATGGACATTTATAGGGAGCTTTACACAAAGCTAGACTATCCTTGTAGACTTGTCGTAGTCGATAAAAATGGGGTCTTACCCCTGAAAGACTGTACTGGCTCTATGTGACTGTGGTTAGACCTATGATCACAAACGGAGCGGCAGTCGGGTATAAAAAAGCTCGACAGCTTCAGTTATCAGTAAACTTACACGAGTTCAACGAGTAGCTGGATTGGCAATATCTGGTGCGATAAGCAGAACGCCGACTCTAGCAATGGACGTTCTGCTTGGCCTACCTCCTTTGCATATCTATATTTGACGAGATCCCTATCAGTGATTAATGCCCGATATCAGACTCTATTGCCTGAACGACAGTCCTGGATCGAAAACGAAAATTCTCTGATTCAGGCAGATATTTACATATTCACAGATGGATCAAAAATGCCGGAAGGGGTTGGGGCCGGAGTATACTGCTAGACACTTCGGATTAAGCAAGCTTAGCCTGGAGACGTACTGTACTGTATTCGAGGCGGAAGTATTTGCTATTGATATGGGTACCAAAATCCTTCTTGAGAGAGGGGTGACGAACACGACAGTACCATTTTTCTCAGGCAGTCAAGCCGCTCTCCAGGCGCTGCAAGCCGTGAAAACGGTGTCGGTTCTAGTTAATGATTGTAAAAGAACTTTGAACACACTGAGTTGTGATAACAGAGTTTGTTTGATCTGAATCCCAGGTCATTCTGGGGTTGCTGGCAATGAAGCGGCAAATGAACTAACACGAGAAGGCAGCGTTTGTGAGGCCAGAGCCAGCAGTTGATATATCATTTGCAATGGCCAAACATAGGGTTGGACTGTGGGCTGAAGAGAGACTTCGCCTACTGTACACCACTTCTCCTGGAATGAGACACGCTAAGTTTTAATTTATCAACATCACTACTGTCAAACCCGGGAATATCTTAGGACTTGCTTGTAGCAGCACTAAAGTTCTAATAGGTGTCTTTGCTGGGCACTGCCGATTAAAGATATTGAATGCCGACTACTATCCGTGCAAAAAGTCAAGGCCCCTCACTTTAGAGATCGATATCTTCGCAACCGCTCGATAAAAAAAATTGCGACAAAGTTTGTTGTAATCATTGAACATTTCTACGTAACATAAATGTTAATTTGAAAAAAGTACACGATTTTTTACGGTACCGGCAACTTTGTTAACTTTGCAATTTTTTTTCTCGAAAACTATCGTACGAAAAAATTTGAATTTTGAACAGGTGGTAGCCTGGTGTGTTCTTAATGAGTGGCATATTTTATTTTTTCGATATTCCATACATTTTCGCGGAAAATCGCGATTTTCCTCGCTGATTTGACCAAAATATGTCAAACAATGTCAGTTATTGGATTCCCTTTCAAAATTAGAGTTCCCTAATTTTTTAAGAGCGATTTAATGGAATGATAAATTAAAGAGAAACAGACATAAGCTCTGCGGGGTGACGGGTTTCCGTCCAATCGTAACAGATGGTGCGTCCCAGACAGGACGTCGCGCCTTATTTCTTTATGTAAGTAAGATAAAGGCGCGACGTACTGTCTGGGACAAACCATCTGTGCCGATTGGACGGAACCCTTCTCGACTTTTTGCACGGATAGTACGTGAGGAGAACGAGGAAATGGTTGAGGATGCTTTATGCCACTGCCCTGCTATTAATCGTATCAGATTCTCGATTTTTTGGGGGCAGTTTATCACCCTAAAGGATCTGAATAACTAACCATATTAAATATATTTAATAAAATGTTTAAAAATTAAATAAAGACCACATAACTTAGCCATTTATAGGGTTAGACCAAACATTTTTACTGGAATCGTCATCACTTTTAATCTAGTATTTGTGATTAAAATTATGTCACGACCTACAGAAACATTCTGAAAGTTTTTAGGAGTGAAAATTTAGGAAATCATATTATCACTACTGTGTTAAGCGCCCTTGAAATGAGTATCTACTAAATTTCATAAAAAAATGATGATTTAATTAATAATTGCAATTTAAAAATGCAGTGATAAATAAGCAATAAAAAGTTGGCAAAAAGATATTGTTTTTCAATTTGTAGTTTGTTATCTTAAACAGGAGATAAAAGTAAAATGTTAACACACGAAATTACTAAGAAAATTAGTAAACAGCATTTAAAAATAACTACATGTATTAGGTCATAAAAACAAGAATTTTTAACACAAATGGGTTATCATCTTATAAACTGTAGTTATAAATAAGTCCAAAAGCATAGTAAATGCGTTTCATTAACTATTCACAAATATAATGGTGAAGATGAAAATTTTCTTACTCATTCTGATCTTTTGTGGTGTTGCAAAAACACAACTGCAATATTTGCCAACTTCAACAAATACTTTAATGGATGATATTCGTGAAATTCAAAAATCTGTTTCTGAATTGAGTAAGTATCAATTAATTTATTACGCTCCAAATCTGTATTAATAATTACGTCATATGCTCTTTGCAAAACGATTAAGATTAATTTAAATTTTCTAAAATTCGTAACTAACAGTGTTTTAATCACCAGTCGTCATTCAACACTTAACATAAATCCACCTGTGTATTGAGCTAAGATGTTTAGACACGATATTATGATTCTCTTTAATCGAGACGGATAAAGAGACAGACAAGTTAAAAACTTGTCCGTCTCTTCGTGGTACTCTGGCAGTAATCAGTGCAATCATATCAATGTTTTCTTTTATGCAATAGTTATTGATCTCATCGAATAGGAATGCTTCTCCTCTATCGGATATTATTCTCCTAAGATCGATAGAAATTTTCTGTTGATTATGTAAATGTTGACGTTGTTGTAACCCCTAAATCGTTTAAGATTCTTCCTTGAACATGGATAGAAAGTTCTTTAAAAACAGAAAACAAGTATATTTTTGTACAGCAGTTTGAAAATTATTAGCGAAAATGAATTTTCCACTACAAACCTCTAATCCTTATAAATATCTTCAAAAGTACTACTTAAAATGAAATCATCGCGCTAAATTGCACCAAAATCGACAAATAACAGTCGCGAAAAAATTAATTTTGGTGTGGTTAAAGTTATCTCTCTTAAACTGACTAAGCGTCGTATGGCGCTTATTTTACTGCATAAATCTTAATTTGCAACTAATTTGCGATTTTCTTCAAAATGTTGTTTAAAAGTGTAACAGTTTTATCATAATACAGGTGTCCGGAAATTGCGTTCATATATTTGACCGGATAATTCTACATAACAAATCATGAAGAAAAGTTCATATAAAGGTGTGTCCTAAAATGCTTCCTATAGGTATACCTATAGGTGGTTATTTTTCATTATTTCAAAAACTAGTAGGGTTAGAAACACGAAATTTTGCATATCTAGCTATTTTTACGAGGCGAATACGATAATCGAATGAAAAATTAGAAGGAATGTGCAGTTGCGGAAATAAGGGATAGGGGGCGCAATTTATTTCCCATATTTTTATTTTGCTTTGATCTGTTCACTATTTTAACCTTAAAATTAGAATCTACAGAAAAAAATACATAAAAAATGTTCTGCTTATAAAATGTAAATATGTATAATGTAATACAAAGTAAAATACTGCACACAAACATGTGTATTAATTTAAACAAAAATAAAAAGTTTTACTTAAACCATTAACAAAAAGCGCTTAAATTTTTAACAAATAACACCAAAAAAAGTTATAAGTATTGTTCAAAAATTCCACTATCCATGTCGATGCAACATCTCACTCGTTTAATTAATGAACGTCTTACTTTCCAAAAAATACCTTGTTTGTTTCGAATAGTGTTACAACCGTCCCTTACACGTTGTTCTAGCTCTTCAACATTGTTAACTGGTGTTGCATACACTAAATAGTATTTAAGGTAACCCCAGAGAAAGAAGTCTATGGGATTCAAGTCCGGCGAATGTGGGGGCCATGCTACGGGCGCTCCTCGACCTATCCATATTTCACGGTAGGTTTCATTTAAATATTGCCGTACTTGAACGCTGAAATGAAGAGGAGCCCCATCATGCATAAACCACATTTCCCTTCGTGTTTGATACGGCACTTCAGTTCAAACAAGGTATTTTGCAAAAAGTTAAGATAATTTGTATCGTTGAGACGGTTATCAAGTACATGCGGACCAATTAAATGATCCCCAATAATACCAACCCATACATTAATAGAAAATCTTTCTTGATGTTTCGTGGCTAAAACATTGTATGGGTTTTCATCGGCTCAAACATGGATATTATGGAAGTTAATGACGTCATCTCGGGTAAATCCAGCTTCATCGGTAAACATTTTTTCCGGAAAATTTCTGTCATGGCGCCATTGTTCCATAATCCCATGACTGAACAATCGGTGGGTTTTAAGGCCTGCACCTTTTCGAAATGATATGGATGCAATAGCTGATCTTTAAATACCTTCCAAACGGTGGTTTTCGGCACATTTTTTTGTACCGATAATCTCCTAGTGCTTACCGTAGGATTGATAGCTACTACATCGACCACCCTTTCTTCCACTTCTACAGTCCTCGTAGTGCACGACCTTCCACAGTCGTAACGATTTTCCTTAAAGTGCCCAGTTTCACACAAATATCTATGAATAGAAGCGAACGTTCGTTCACAGGGAAGTTGTAGATTTGGATATCGTTCTGCGTACAATCTTCGTGCTTCTCTGGCATTTCCATCAGCTCTACCGTACGTAAAGTGAATGTTTGCCATCTCTTTGTTTGAGTATTGAACCATTTTGATTTAATTAAACGTAAATTACAATAAAGGTTTTTGCACTAAAATATTTTTTATCGACCGCTTGACAGCAAAGATCAACAAATGAAAGGAGCCTACTAAGATTTTTAGTAATAGTTTAATACACATGTTTGTGTGCAGTATTTTGCTTAGTATTATTTATCTTGAAAACGAGTGATCGTAGACCATTTTATAAGGGTCGTTCTCAAAAGGGCAAAAAAAGTGTCCCTCTAATATCATATCTTATAAACGTAACAAATTACATTCATTCGAGCAAAAAGCAATGTAGTGAGACTCATTAGTATCTCTTCATTAAGTTACATCAAAGTAACAAATATTTTATGTACGCAAAACTTAAAAATTTGTAAAAGTTGGTTTGCACTTCATTAATCAATCAGGTGTCCCTCTTGTAAAATTACAACTAAAACTACTTCTAAATCGGAAATAAAATAGTATTATATTATTTTATTACAGTTTTTTTTATTTGGGATAATTAACAAATAGATTTGAGCATGGTTTGCAATTTCTTATAGATTTCGATTTTAAATTAATCTCGGAAATATTGTGTCCCTCGTTTTAATCTCAACTCTGTTACCACATCTTCTAATATAAATATTCGTGTCGTCATGGTTACCCGGCTCATTGTAAACACTGCAGAGGGAAGTTGATATTAGTACGACACTATAACTGTCAANAGCTATTTGATTGCCTTTGAGGGTTTTATAATCAGTGCACCTGCCATGATGTTTGAAGAAGGCTCGGATATTCTTGAATACGGGACCAGTACCAGTAGCTGGAATATATCCGGATTGGGATAGATCTTAAAATTTTTTAACCACGCTGCTGTCTTATAATTAATGTTGTGTCATCTGATGTCATCATACCAAAAAATTTGGCTCATATCAAACTCTTTTTTACTCATTGAATATGCATTTAAAACGTTTACAATTAAGAGCGTTCTTATCCTGTACTCAGTTGCCCGTTTCAAATTGGATTAATCAATTATCACTTTTTGACGAAAAGATAAATGTTATAAACACGTAATAATTGAGAATATTAAATATTCACGAAGAAAACAGTTTTCTGTAGTCATAATTCTTTTCAGGGTTCTATTTAAAGTAAATCATTTAGAGAAAAAACTAGATAAACTTCAGATTCCATCAAAAATTGATAGCGTTTTCACAGAAATGAGTTTATTAAAAAATTCGTTTGAGCAAATTAATAATAAAAATGAAAATTTGAAATATACCTTTGAGAAGTACGATATTCAAAACATTTCAAATGTTAAATACCAGGAAAGTAAGTTTGATGTAGAACAAGATTTAAATAAAATAAATAAAGTTGAAAACAAAACTGGATATTTAAAAAGTGCCTTTGAAGAGCACCATATTCAAAACATTTGTAATTTTAAACCCCAAGAAAATAAGTTTGATGAACAAATTTTAACTATAATAAATAACGTGCAAAACATATCGGGAAAATTAATAACTGCCTTTGAAGGACACGATATTCAAAACATTTCAAATGTGAAATCGCAAGAAAATAAGTTTGATGTAGAACAAGATAGAACTTTTCTCTAATGAAGATCTGTGTGTGTCGGCTCCTTAATGTCATTTATCTGCTTTGCCGCTTACGTGGGTCACCCTGCATACAACAGCCACTATCTATTCTAAATTGAAATAAAAAATGAGCAATCATTTCAAACTACTTTCACTATTATTACAGCTTAATGTGTAATTATCACCACGTAATTAAATCCCGTTTCATATAAAAAATCATACTAACTATATTTACGCAGTAACAAAGCAAGTGAATAGCAGCAGGTTTACATATGAATGACATTAATCAAAGAGGTCAAAAATTAAACTTCTAAAACTCCCATCTGTCGATACTACTGATTCTATATGCACCGGTGCGTCCTCTTAGGATTGCTAAGTCTTTTACTGCATGGATAACTCCCAATATTAGGATAATGATGAAACTCAGAGAACAGACTTTGGGTAAATTTAGGAGAACAAAACTAGCCTCTCATTTCGATTACTACAAATCTTTGAAAAATTTAGTTACATCGGCAATACGTCGTGAAAAGCTTGTTTCAATAGTACATTTAAAAATATAGGCTTTTAGATAGGTTGAATATCGGGAAAAAGTCCAGGCCAATTATTCTTGCACGCCTGGATGACGTGAATAAAATTAGTGATTATTTTATAAGTTTATTATTAGTTTGACGATCCTTTCATATCACTATGTATTCAGGTATCTTGAACGGTTCGGTTACTATGAGATGTGTTTCCGACAATGCTAAGCCGTTGCAGGAAAGATATAAGTTCGCTTCTACAATTCCTAATTTTATTAGCATTTCAATTTAGGATTGTTGTTATGATTATTGTTTATGGAGTATTATTGTCCATTAATTAGGAGAGGGAGAAGGTTTTACTAAAGCTTTTGAGTTTTTCTCACCTTCTACTTGTTTATTGTTAGTTTGTATTGAGACAGTTGCAGATCGAGGTTATACTACTAACTTTTACACATATTTTATACTATTATAGGTATTAAAGCGCAATGTATTACATTATTTCTTCATTATAAAAATACTTATCTTTAACCAGCTCTTGTTAAATACTTTTTACAATGTACACGTTTTCCAGTGTTAAATAATTATTTCTATTTTAGAAGAGAAAACGGAGATCCGTGATGAATTTGGCTCATATCAAACTCTTTTTCAGTCTTTGGACATAAATTTAAAACGTTTGCAATTAAGAGCGTTCTTATCCTGTACTCAGTTGCCCATTCCAAATTGGATTAATCAATTATCACGTCTTGATGAAAAAATGAATGTTATAAACACGTAATAATTGAGAATAATTTTATATATTATTGTCATAATTTTTTTTCAGGGTTTTATTTAAAATAAACCATCTAGAAGAAAAACTAGATAAACTTCAGATTCCATCAAAAATGGATGTCGCTTTCACAAAAATGAGTGTATTAGAAAATTCTGTTAAGCAAATCAATAATAAATTAGAAAACAATAAGTTTGACATCAATACTGAAAATTTAAAATGTACCTTTGAGAACTACGATATTCAAAACATTTCAAATGTTAAATCCCATGAAAATAAGTTTGATGTAAAACAAGATTTAAATAAAATAGATAAAGTGGAAAACAAAACTGGAAATTTAAAAAGTACCTTTGAAAAGTACGAAAACATATTAACTGTTAAATCACAAGATGTAAATGTAACAAAGCTAATAGGCAAGGGTAATAAATCAGAAGAAACGAATAAAACCAATCAAACACAATTAATTTCATCTGAATGCTTTGATTCTACATTTATTAATTCTTCAGAAAGACTTTCTGGTAAATATAGATTTTATTCGGATTTAAACAATTTAACAAGATTATGTAGAAATGGTTGGTTAGTAATTCAAAGACGGGATAGTTTCGACGTGCAAGAAAATTTTAATAGATCCTGGAATGACTACAAACATGGTTTTGGCGATGTGCGTAAAGAATTTTGGATTGGAAATAATGTCCTTCACCGATTATCGGATAAAAACGATCTAAAATTGCGAATAGAACTGGAAACTTTCTCTGGTAAGAAACTGTGGGCCGAATATAAATCATTTAAAATTGGAAATGAAGACGATTACTTTCGTTTGAAAATAGAAACTTATAGTGGTAATGCCACCGACAGTTTTTCGTATCACAACAACATGTATTTTAGTACTATCGATAAATTGGTAAGTAAAGATGGTAGAACATGTCCTCTAGCCTTTCACAGTGGATGGTGGTTCAACAATTGTC
>NW_019281499.1:0-10533 GCF_000648695.1 Onthophagus taurus | reverse complement strand
TTAACTAAGTCATGATTAATTTTGCTTTCAGCGTCTTCCATATCACACAGTTTAAAGAAGTAGAGCAGTTGAGTATCATCAGCATAAAAGTATGGCATACAGTGATCCAAAACATTAGCGAACCCAATTGTAGATATCAGATATAACAGAGGACCCAAAATAGAGCCCTGTGGGACACCCGATATAACATCTGCGGTATTGGATGTACCACCATTAAGTTTAACCAACTGCTTTCGTCCAGACAAATAACTTTGTACTAAATGAATCGAACCTAAAGATAAACCTATATAATGGAGCGCAGCCACTAAAGTATCATGATGTATTCTATCAAAAGCCTTAGAAAAATCCAAAAGTGTTAAGATAGTAACCCGTTTGTCGTCAATTGCTTTGAAGATTTCATCCGTCACACCCAGAAGCGCAGTAGCGCTACTAAATCCCGGACGAAAGCCAGACTGGCAACTGGGCAACACATTATAATCATCAAGATGACAGCGAAGTCTGACCGCCATGACCCTCTCACAAACCTTGGATAATATAGGCAATATACTAATTGGCCTTAAGTCCCCCAATTCATGAGGATTTTGGGTTTTTGGAATTGGAGTTACCAGGGCGATCTTCCAAATATCAGGGAACACAGAACATTCAATGGAATAGTTAATTATATGGCACAAGAAGGGCAAAATTGTAGGACAACACATTAAAAGCATTTTAACACTTATGCCATCCATACCAACAGAGTTTGATTTGATACCACATAGAATATTGAAAATTTCAGTTTCATTTGTAAGAGAAAATGTTAGTTTTTCTGTAACTTGTGGAAGTATGTTATTCCAATAAAAGTTAATCAACTCAGCACTTCCCGTTGAATTAGTTTGAGTGCTGAGAAGGAAATTATTAATAGTATCAGCATCAAAACCAGTATCAGTCAATACTTGAGTCTTATTTTTGACAACACCCAATTTCCTAAAACTCATCCAAAGATCACGAGATGATCGCTCCTGAAACAATGTGTTTAAAAACGCCCGTTTTTCTCTCAGAATGGCCGAGTTAGTGTAATTACGTAGTTGTTTATAATACTGGAAGTGATTGGGACACCTGCTCTGGCGAAATCTCATAAGGAGCTTGATGTTATCAGTCACCCAAGGGCAATAGTTTTTACGGATGGAAACAGTACGCAAGGGCGCATGACGATCAAAAAGATTATGAATTGAATCAACAAAAGAGGCCAACCTTATCATTAATGTCCTGAAATTGGAGTATCCGGCACCAGGATACTGACAGCAAATCCGCAGAAAACATGTCAGAATTAAGTTGTTTGAAATCACGAAATGTAAGTTTCGGGTATACATTTTTTAATGTTCCATGCATCCCGAGATCAACCAACACTAAATTATGATCTGCAATATCATGAATAGGTTGAACACCACTATTTTCAACAACTGCATCCTCAAAAACTATAACATGATCTATTAATGTAGCGGAACTATGNTTCTAAATTGAAATAAAAAATGAGCAATCATTTCAAATTACTTTCACTATTATCACAGATTAATGTGTAATTATCACCACGTAATAAATCCCGTTTCATATAAAAAATCATACTAACTATATTTACGCAGTAACAAAGCAAGTGAATAGCAGCAGGTTTACATATGAATGACATTAATCAAAGAGGTCAAAAATTAAACTTCTAAAACTCCCATCTGTCGATACTACTGATTCTATATGCACCGGTGCGTCCTCTTAGGATTGCTAAGTCTTTTACTGCATGGATAACTCCCAATATTAGGATAATGATGAAACTCAGAGAACAGACTTTGGGTAAATTTAGGAGAACAAAACTAGCCTCTCATTTCGATTACTACAAATCTTTGAAAAATTTAGTTACATCGGCAATACGTCGTGAAAAGCTTGTTTCAATAGTACATTTAAAAATATAGGCTTTTAGATAGGTTGAATATCGGGAAAAAGTCCAGGCCAATTATTCTTGCACGCCTGGATGACGTGAATAAAATTAGTGATTATTTTATAAGTTTATTATTAGTTTGACGATCCTTTCATATCACTATGTATTCAGGTATCTTGAACGGTTCGGTTACTATGAGATGTGTTTCCGACAATGCTAANGATTAAACTGCTCAATCAATGAAATAAATCGCGATGATTGGACACCATCCAGAGTTAGTAAATTAACATTAAAATCTCCAAGACAAACAAAAGAATCCGATTGAACAGCGAACGAAGAAAGGGCAGATTCAAACTCTGAAAGAAACGACGAAAAAGAGGCGGTCTATAGGCCACCCCCATGACCGTAGGCAATCCATACGTCGTGAAAAGCTTGTTTCAACTCGTACATTTAAAAATATGGACGTGCAGAGTAGTTGGAGGCTTTTAGATAGGTTGAATATCGGGAAAAAGTCCAGGTCAATTATTCTTGCACGCCTGAATGATGTGAATAAAATTAGTAATTATTTTATTAGTTTATTATTAGTTTGACGATCCTTTCATATCACAGGTATCTTGAACGGTTCGGTTACTATGAGATGTGTTTCCGACAATGCTAAGCCGTTGCAGGAGAGATATAAGTTCGCTTCTACAATTCCTAATTTCATTAGCATTCCAATTTAAGATTGTTGTTATGATTATTGTTTATGGAGTACTATTGTCCATTAATTAGGAGAGGGAGAAGGTTTTACTAAAGCTTTTGAGTAGAGGTAAGTGATAGTTTACCTTAAACGTTCGTTTTTCTCACCTTCTACTNAGACTAAGGGCGCAACGAAAAGAAGATCCTGAGGCTTATGAAATTGCTAAATTGAAGGAAAGAGAGCGGTATCACCACAGAGTTAGCTGCGGTAAAATAAAAAAGACATCATAATTAACAGATCGAGATAAAAGACATAAAAGGAAAAAATGGAGGGAACATAGTAAAAAACATTACCAAGCAACAAAGGCAGCTGCTTTAAAGAACCACAACTCTACACCATCAAGTTCTGTGCTTTTAAGGGCCAAAAATGTAAATAATAAACTCAAAAACAAGGTAAATGTACTCCAGAAAGAAATTGCACAAGCGAAAAAACTTATACAAAAGTATAAAAAACGTGAAACTCGGACGCCTCGTAAATCGGACATAGAAAGTACTATAAGTAAACAGCGCCCATTGAATAATATTTCCATCAGAAAAATAGTTCGTACATATTTAGAAAAAGACGAAAACAGCAGACTCTGTCCTGGGAAAAAGGACACGATAACATACAAGAAAAACAAAAAACAAAAACGCTACTTGAACGATTCCCTACAGAATTTGCATAGAAAATTTAATGAAATATACTCAAAATTGCGCATCGGTTACTCCACATTTTGTCGAATGAGAGCATTTTGGATTTTGCAGCCTACAGCACGCCAAAGAGATACTTGTTTATGTGTTGCCCACACTAAGACGAATCTTTTGGTGCATAAGCTAGGGATCTTAGACATTATCAAAGAAAACACCCCATCTCAAGTGGTCCAAAAAAATGTGCTGTTCAACTGCTAATATATGCAAAAATGAAAAATGCCTCGAACGCAAATGCGTCAAGTGCAACAAAAATACAGTGACCGTTCTGCACTATAATAAAAAGGAATTAATGACATAGGTTAACAAATCGGTACAGGTAGTGGTCAAGGGGAAAATAATGTTTTTTAAAGAACAGTGAAAGAAAAGCAAACAGTAGAGAAACACCAAGCAGTTACAGAATTGATATAATCTATACCGAGATATATGTTGCACCTCAGGAATATATCTCATCAATATCGGTGTATAAATGCAGTGAAAAAGAATCTGTCTGTTGATGAAATCTTGATCCATATGGATTTTTCTGAAAATTACTGATGTAAATATACTGAAGAAGTACAATCTGCACACTTTGGCTCTTCAAAGCTTCAGATATCTCTTCATACCTTAGTTGTATATTACAAGCATCCACACAATAACTCAACAGACCATATCTCATACTGTACAGTATCAAGTAGTCTTCGCCATGACTAAATTTCTTATCGGATGCACCATCCACCCAATATAAGAACAGAAAGATATTTTATTTTATTGCCACACACCTGCACAAAAAATTACAAGCAGAGACAATTCGATGGCATTATAGTGAAAGTGGCCATGGAAAAGGAGCGCCTGATGGTATTGGAGGCTGTATCAAACGTACAGCAGACTCAAAAGTCGCACAAGGAATCAACATACCAGATTGTGATACATTAGTAAANAAAGCTTTTGAGTTTTTCTCACCTTCTACTTGTTTATTGTTAGTTTGTATTGAGACAGTTCCAGATCGAGGTTATACTACTAACTTTTACACATATTTTATACTATTATAGGTATTAAAGCGCAATGTATTACATTATTTCTTCATTATAAAAATACTTATCTTTAACCAGCTCTTGTTAAATACTTTTTACAATGTACACGTTTTTCAGTGTTAAATAATTATTTCTATTTTAGAAGAGAAAACGGAGATCCGTGATGAATTTGGCTCATATCAAACTCTTTTTCAGTCTTTGGACATAAATTTAAAACGTTTGCAATTAAGAGCGTTCTTATCCTGTACTCAGTTGCCCATTCCAAATTGGATTAATCAATTATCACGTCTTGATGAAAAAATGAATGTTATAAACACGTAATAATTGAGAATAATTTTATATATTATTGTCATAATTTTTTTTCAGGGTTTTATTTAAAATAAACCATCTAGAAGAAAAACTAGATAAACTTCAGATTCCATCAAAAATGGATGTCGCTTTCACAAAAATGAGTGTATTAGAAAATTCTGTTAAGCAAATCAATAATAAATTAGAAAACAATAAGTTTGACATCAATACTGAAAATTTAAAATGTACCTTTGAGAACTACGATATTCAAAACATTTCAAATGTTAAATCCCATGAAAATAAGTTTGATGTAAAACAAGATTTAAATAAAATAGATAAAGTGGAAAACAAAACTGGAAATTTAAAAAGTACCTTTGAAAAGTACGAAAACATATCAACTGTTAAATCACAAGAAGTTAATGTAACAAAGCTAATAGGCAAGGGTAATAAATCAGAAGAAACGAATAAAACCAATCACACACAATTAATTTCATCTGAATGCTTTGATTCTACATTTATTAATTCTTCAGAAAGACTTTCTGGTAAATATAGATTTTATTCGGATTTAAACAATTTAACAAGATTATGTAGAAATGGTTGGTTAGTAATTCAAAGACGGGATAGTTTCGACGTGCAAGAAAATTTTAATAGATCCTGGAATGACTACAAACATGGTTTTGGCGATGTGCGTAAAGAATTTTGGATTGGAAATAATGTCCTTCACCGATTATCGGATAAAAACGATCTAAAATTGCGAATAGAACTGGAAACTTTCTCTGGTAAGAAAATGTGGGCCGAATATAAATCATTTAAAATTGGAAATGAAGACGATTACTTTCGTTTGAAAATAGAAACTTATAGTGGTAATGCCACCGACAGTTTTTCGTATCACAACAACATGTATTTTAGTACTATCGATAAATTGGTAAGTAAAGATGGTAGAACATGTCCTCTAGCCTTTCACAGTGGATGGTGGTTCAACAATTGTCATAAAGCTAATCTAAATGGTGTTTATCGTAAAGCAGAAATAAAGGCTTATAGAGGAATACATTGGAATAATTGGAATTATCAAATATGTTTAAAAAAAGTTGAAATGATGATAACAACCACAAAGAAGTCAACAAAAATTATATTATAATACTTTCTAGGAATGTTTATAAGAATATTTATTCTGTTTTATAACAAATTGTATATTTTTAATGAAAATAAAGGTAATTAACACAGATTAAGTATAGGATGGCAATAAAAATGGTGTATTAAAAATAATGTGTGGGGTATTGTATGCAAGGACGTAACTACGGTTGAAAACAAGTTGAAAAGTTTTAATGAACATGGGTCCGGAAATCAATCATTACCGAAATAAAAATGATTCAAGACAATTACATTACTCAATAATAATAAATAATTTGATTAGTTGGTAATTATAATGATTTTATTGCAACGTACTCTAATTATTATTGAAGATGTTCAAAATGTTCAACAAACATCTCACAACCGTGTTCTAGCCATTGGCGCAAATATTCAGATTGTTTACAGGTTTCGTAAAGTGCGGCAGAGCTTCATAAACCAGAGATTTAGTCTCCGATTTAATGGTAAGCTTTTCAAAAGTCCAGGAAATCAAGGTATGTATGACCAATTAATGGTTGTGGTAAACCAATCGGTCCTAACAACCTATCTTCTATGATGCCTAATCAGATGTTTAGNTTTGTATATAAGTTTGATTCCGTTTGGATTCTTTTGTAATGTGTTTTAAATTTTAATTGTCGTCCCTAGTAATGCCTAGCCATTTGATTGCCTTTGAGGGTTTTATAATCGATACACCTGCCATGATGTTTGAAGGAGGCTCGGATATTCTTGAATGCGGGCCAGTACCAGTAGCTGGAATATATCCGGATTGGGATAGATCTTCCATTTTTTAACCACGCTGCTGTCTTATTGTACAACGTCTGTAGATGATCGAAGGCAACTTAGATGTTTTTGTCATGTATAATCATCACACCCTGATGCCAAACTGTATCGAATGCCTTGTTTGTGTCCAAAAAATTTTGCTCATATCAAACTCTTTTTTGGTCATTGAACATGCATTTAAAACGTTTACAATTAAGAGCGTTCTTATCAGTAGTCAGTTGCCCGTTCCAAATTGGATTAATCAATTATCACTTTTTGACGAAAAGATGAATGTTATAAACCCGTAATAATTGAGAATATTAAATATTCACGAAGAAAACAGTTTTCTGTAGTCATAATTCTTTTCACGGTTCTATTTAAAGTAAATCATTTAGAGAAAAAACTAGATAAACTTCAGATTCCATCAAAAATTGATGGCGTTTTCACAGAAATGAATTTATTAAAAAATTCGGTTGAGCAAATTAATAATAAATTTAAAAAAAATATGATTGAAATCAATACTGAAAATTTAAAATGTACAGGGTGGTTCAAATTCGATGTCCGCATAAGCTAACTCGGAAACGAGAGTTAGAAAAAAAGTAGCTTACATGTCATGATCTCGTTTTTCGAGAAACTGCTAATGCCGAAACCCTCATAGCGCTATCGTCTTTTGTTTTTCNCAATCTGCGACTACCCTGGATAATTCGAATAGACCCTCTAGTATGTTCCCTGTCTACCCTCACCCCCAGATTTACGTAGAGACAGAGTGATGAATATTTGAATACTTATCGATTTTAATAGCAAAGTTAAAAAGCATTTTCTCAACAACTTAGGACTGCAGCACCCTGGGACTAGTCTAGATTATTGCATTAGGTCCTCTGGTATCCTTCTAGCACACCAGCACCCCCAGATTTGCCGTAGGGGCCGAGGGTGAATTTTTTAATATTCCTCGTTTTCAACAGCAAATTTAAACAATATTTTATCAATAACTAGAGACTGCAGCACCCTGGGTCTAGTCTAGATTACTGCACTAGGTCCTCTGGTATCCTTCTAGCCCATCAGCATCCCCAGATTTGCCGTAGGGGCCGAAGGGTGAATTTTTTAATATTCCTCGTTTTCAATATCAAATATAAACATTATTTTCTCAATAACTAGAGACTGCAGCATTCTAGTACTAGTCTAGATTATCGCATTAGATCGTCTGGTATACTTCTAACCCACCAGCACCCCAAGATTTGCCGTAGAGGCGAAGGCTGAATTTTTTAATATTCCTCGTTTTCAATATCAAATTTAAACATTATTTTCTCAATAACTAGAGACTGCAGCACCCTGAGACTAGTCTAGATTATTGCATTAGGTCTTCTCGTATCCTTCTAGCCCATCAGCACCCCCAGATTTGCCGTAGGGGCCGAAGGGTGAATTTTTTAATATTCCTCGCTTTCAATATCAAATTTAAACCTTATTTTCTCAACAATTAAGGACTGCAGCACCCTGGGACTAGTCTAGATTATTGCATTAGGTTTTCTGGTATCCTTCTAGCCCATCAGCACCCCCCGATTTGCAATTTGATGGGTGAATTTTTTAATATTCCTCATTTTCAATAGGAATTTTAAACATTATTTTCTCAATAACTAGAGACTGCAGCACCCTAGATGACAATAAATATATTCAATTTCCTAACGGTAGAGTTTTAGTATATCCCTTTTGCAAAAATACTATTAATAGTATAGTGCCGAAAGGAAATAAAATAAAATTACCTACATAAAGCAAAAATTAGTAAAAACTGCTTAGGTATAATATCTTCTCATAAGTTCTCTCTTCAAGAACTAATTGCCCATTTTAGCAGCTTTTTAATTGTAGTAATTAGTCCTGTAATTAACAGTGAAACAATTCAACATTTGAAATTGCTTACTAAATTTAACTTGGAATATTGAAAATTAGATGAATTTGACATAATTAATAACAAGGATGAGGAAGACATCGATAGTATCACAGCTTCTTATGCAGATACACTATTTTATAAACATTTTCATCAAATTTATACTGAAGTTGAGAACACAGTAGCAAAATGGAATAATGATAGTGATGAAAAAAATAGTCTGCAATGTATCCAATTTGCACAATTTTTGCTAAAGTATTATTTCCATTCGTACCTCTTTGGACGTCTGTGATAGACAATATATCGGCAGAAGAAGTTATTATATCAAATTCAAATGTTGAATGACACATACTTGAAAGTTGGACGATTCGTAAGCATTAAAAAAAAATTATACAAACTAATGTAAAAGAACTTACATTAGATATCAAAAAAAAAGACAAACACAGGACGATGATAACATTAATAGTCTAACATGTAAGGAACAGTGGCGGCAAAAGGTAAAGAAACAGCGGACTCATTTCGATAAAAAGAAACTTGAAGCTTTTTTGAATAAACATATTCACCTATTAAATGATTACAACAATGATACAATTTATTTTGAAGATCAAGACGATATTGACGATCCACCCAGTTGTTATGATACAGAACATAAACATATCCATCTACAAAACAATTCGAACACCAAAATAACTTGTTATGAAGATGATGTTGACGATCCATCTAATTTTCATGATATTGAATATAACTCATCATCCTCATCATTTTACAAATCAAGCACAGTGCCATGTTATATGAACGAACTGATATCTAATAATGAATATTACTTGAAAGCAATAATAAATCAAAATTTACAAAACACCCAACATTTTTTGATTGAAATATACAAGTATCGTAACACCACTATTAAATTAATGAGCGACGATTTTTTACGGCTACATTCAAGTAAAAATTCTACCATAATTAAATCAAAAACAATAACAGATAAGTGGTTATCAGATTACTGTATCGATACATTTGCGTTTTCATATTTAAAAAAAATGACTAATTACATTTATTACATAGATTCTGTTTCAGTGAAATTTATGTTTTCCGGAAACGATTGCTTAAATTTAAAAGTATTTGTGGAAAATTTAAATAATTATAAGTACGTATTTATTCCATATAACTTTAGTCGCGTAGTAGTAAACTCTAGTCACTAGATATTAATAGTCCTAAGTATGTCAGAAAAATTAATTTATTTACTCGATACCGGTCAAACAAATACGGACAATAATATATTTAACAATATTAAAAAGTTTTTCCATAGGTGTAATAAAACAAAAAGTCGTAATGAACAAATAAATATCAAAGATTGCAAAATTGCTAAAGACCACAAATATCCTAAACAAACGTATAGCACAAAATGTGGAATACTTGTTATATATTTTATGAGCGTTATAGGATTACGTGGCCATATTAATGATCTTTTTTATGTAAATAAACAATTGGATACAGAGGAATACCGGCTTAGACTACAAACGTACTTGCTGGAAAATTCTGAAAATATTAAAAAGTACTACCGTAGGTGTGGTCTTTATAATGAATCGCAATACATTTGTTGGAATCAATGTCAACGGTGGTATCATTTTAAAAATTGTACCAATATTTCACCAAACATAACTTTGGACCAGCGTCCCACGGTACCTTCATATTTACCTGTAATCTTTGTTCAATTTAAATGCTTTAATGTGTCCCAAAATTTAGAAAAATGTCAATTCTTTATTTAAAGCTGTAACCTAGCTAGAAAACTTATAAGTCAGTTGTAATATAAGCTTGAAAACACATTCCTAGCAACATAGAAATAAAAATCACCTTAACGAACAAAATACACAGTAGTTATACTCCGAGTGCATGCCAAATACGGGAGCTAGAAGGGTACCAGATGACCCAATGCAATAATCTAGACTAGTACCAGGGTGCTGCAGTCTCTAGTTATTGAGAAAATAATGTTTATATTTGATATTGAAAACGAGGAATATTAAAAAATTCACCCTTCGGCCCCTACGGCAAATCTGGGGATGCTGATGATCTAGAAGGATACCAGAGGACCTAGTGCAGTAATCTAGACTAGTCCCAGGGTGCTGCAGTCCTTAGTT
>NW_019281498.1:0-13311 GCF_000648695.1 Onthophagus taurus | reverse complement strand
CTGTATAATAAAGTTAGCAACAATGAAGATAGCAATTTAATTTTTAAATATTAATACCAACCTTAATTTTTTATTTTTTTTTTATTATATTTTTGTTTTTGTGACAAATATTAAGACATTTTATAAAAATTATGAATATGTCAAAATGACATTGACATTTCCAAGCGGAAGTTGCTTATATCTTGATTAATATTGGAATTAAATATAACATGTTTGGACTCATTTTAAAGGATTTTTCACGACGATTACAAATATGTCAAAATTCATTGTGACATTCTTAACCGGTAGTTGACCATAACTTCATTAATATAGAAGGTAAATATGTCGTGTTTGCACTCATTTTAAAGGATTTTTGATGAAGATTATAAATATGTCAAAAGTGAGGTTGACATTTTAAACCTGAAGTTAATTATCATGTAATAGAAGTTTTATAACTGAAGTTAATCTAGTGTTAGTCACCTTTCCGTACTTTCTTTATATTTTTAACGTGTTTTTTGGGTCATTTCACATTGATTAAAAAAGTCGTCGATTTTTAAGCCACATGATGATTCTTGAATAATTTCCCAAGTTTCTTAATATTTCTTTCGTTAAAAAAGGGCGTTCTTAAATTTTAATCTGTAAACTTGTAACACTTCGTCCTTAGTTTCATTTTACAACTTTTTAAACTTTAGTTTTCTAAATTAGTAACTAATAATCTGATTTCGACATTGATATGTGATCTTTTTTAACAAAACAAAAAGAAATACATACACTCAGTTCCAAAAAAAGTGACGCACTTGATTTTTGACCTAATTTTAATATCTTATATTTTTTAAACCAGTGGGCCGATTTTTATTATTTTTTTATTTTTTGGTAGCCGATTCCTTTGTCTTACAAAAAAAATTAAAAAGGTGGAAATTTTTTCAATGACTCCTGGATGGTAGTGGAAAAACTCGAACCATGTTTTTTTCCTAATTTTTGACTCACCCTGTGTATTAATCAAGTAATGGTATAAAAAGTGCTTACACCCTATATGAAAGACGTTTCTTTTATGAGCATTTTGTTTTTTATTCATTAATTTATCTCTAAAATTGTCCGAATTGAAGCTTTTTTGTTGAAACCTTACGTTTATCCCACAGATTTAAGAAGTATGATCACATTGTCAAACTATTGACGTTGCCATAGCAATTAATTTGTCGTTGTGTCATTAATTAACTACAAAAAAGTTTTGTAGTGATTAAAATTACATGAAATGCCTCAAATAAATCCAGAACAAGTACCAAGATTAATTGCTTTAGTAAACGATGGGCGTGGTAAACGTTACGCCGCTCGTGCAGTGGGAGTCCATGAAGCAACTGCTCGTAGAGCAATCCGCAGGTACGAACAAACAGGAAGCACTGCTCGGAAGGTGGGTTCTGGTCGCCCTAGAAAAACGTCTCCAAGAGATGATCGTTTCTTGAGATTACGGATTTTACGGAATCGATCAAACACTGCGGTAAATGTTCAGCAAGATCTTCGCCAAATTCGTGGTGTTGCAATAAGTAAGCAGACGTCTAAAAGAAGTTAATTTAAAAGCTAGGAGACCTGCAAAAGGTCCTAAATTATTGCCCGAACATCCTGCTGCTAGAAGAAATTTTGTTCAAAATTATGGAGAGTGGAATATTCCTGAATGGTCGAATGTCTTGTTTACGGACGAGTCAAGGTTTTGCCTTAACATGGTGGATGGAAGAAAAAGAGTGTGGAGAAGGACTGGTGAAAGATTTAATCAGAATTTAATAACAGAACGCGAAAGTTTTAATGGTGGGTCGGTTATGCTGTGGGGAGGGATGTCAATGAATGGAAAGACACCCCTTCATGTTTATCCCGTGAGGCGGTCGATGACGGCCCAAATTTACATTGACATTATACAACAGTATATAATAATAATAATAATAAGTTTATTGCCACATAGTTAATACAAGAGAAAAATAATATATATGTATACATAAATGAATAAGTAATGCATGTTGACAAAAGGTCAGTTTATCGCCAAAGGCGATGTCTTCCAAAAGACCCAACCAGCTCCGTATGTAAAAAAAAATCAATGTGGCTATATAAATAATTCAACATTTAAGCAAAAAGAAGAAAAAGAGCAAAAAGGAAAAACAACACAACGAGTACAGTTGATAGAGAGGAAGAGAAAGAAAAAGAGGAGAGAAGCAGGCGATATCAATAGTTAGATTCCGATAATTGTAATGATAATAGATAATCCATTAAGCAGACCTTAAATGTCAGAAAACTACGAGTGTTGCGTATTTCCATGGGTAAATTATTCCAAAGCTTTATAGCCTGCACCGTGAAAGATCCATGATATCTCTCGGTGCGATGAATGGGAAATATGAGAAACGTATCAGACGGTGCTCTAGTAGGCAGACCGCGAGACGACATGAATTGAAAGTTCGTGTACAAGTATCCTGGGGTCCGAGAAGAAAGTATCTTATACAGCGTTGTCAGTATACGGAATGATCTGAGCTTTTCGACAGTCAACATTTGAAGGTGATTACGATATTGCGTAACATGGTCGTANCTTCATGTTTTTCCGGTGAGGCGGTCGATGACGGCCCAAATTTACATTGACATTATACAACAGTATATCTTACCTCATGCAGAGTTAGTGGGCAATAATTTTATATTGATGCAGGATAATGCCCGACCACACACCGCAGTAATAGTGCGAAACTTCTTAGAAGCTACGGGTATCACCACATTACAGTGGCCTGCGAGAAGCCCCGATATGAACCCTATCGAACATTTGTGGGATGAATTAGGGAGAAGGGTACGTTCTCGCGAGAGGCCTCAGGAATGCCTCGCAGAAATAGCAGATGCGTTAGTGGAAGAATGGGATCGTATACCAATGGAAACGATAAGAAACCTGATTTCCAGTATGCCGCTTAGATTAGAAACTCTTAGAGTTGCTAGGGGAGGCAATACACGGTATTAAGCAGTTATCCCAGTTTATAATTTAGTGTTTAATAAAACTTTTTTAAAAATTCGTATCAGTTTATTTCACTAGAAAACTGTTTTTCCATAAATTCAGAAAGTTGGCAATATGCAAGGTTTCAACAAAAAAGCTTCAATTCGGACAATTTTAGAGATAAATTAATGAATAAAAAAACAAAATGCTCATAAAAGAAACGTCTTTCATATAGGGTGTAAGCATTTTTTATACCATTACTTGATTAATACACAGGGTGAGTCAAAAATTAGGAAAAAAAACATGGTTCCAGTTTTTCCACTACCATCCAGAAGTCATTGGAAAAATTTCCACCCTTTTAATTTTTTTTTGAAAGACAAAGGAATTGGCTACCAAGAAATAAAAAAAATAATAAAAATCGGCTAAAAAATATCAGATATTAAAATTAGGTCAAAAATCAAGTGCGTCACTTTTTTTGGAACTGACAAGGGAAGGGAAGTATCAGAACTGTCCCTCAACGATTTTGTTGAAATTTGGTACAGCGATAGTATGGCCAAAAATAAGGTTTACGTATTTTTTTATAGGTGCTAATAAAGCCCCTGGGGCGAGTTATAAGGGTTGGAAATCGGGGCGAAATATATATATTCGCTTATAGGCTAAAAACGAAAATAGCTATCGAAATGTGGTAAATGTAAACTGATATTCATTTTCAAAGAGCTTTCCATTNTTTATGAGCATTTTGTTTTTTTATTCATTAATTTATCTCTAAAATTGTCCGAATTGAAGCTTTTTTGTTGAAACCTTGCATATTGCCAACTTTCTGAATTTATGGAAAAACAGTTTTCTAGTGAAATAAACTGATACGAATTTTTAAAAAAGTTTTATTAAACACTAAATTATAAACTGGGATAACTGCTTAATACCGTGTATTGCCTCCCCTAGCAACTCTAAGAGTTTCTAATCTAAGCGGCATACTGGAAATCAGGTTTCTTATCGTTTCCATTGGTATACGATCCCATTCTTCCACTAACGCATCTGCTATTTCTGCGAGGCATTCCTGAGGCCTCTCGCGAGAACGTACCCTTCTCCCTAATTCATCCTACAAACGTTCGATAGGGTTCATATCGGGGCTTCTCGCAGGCCACTGTAATGTGGTGATACCCGTAGCTTCTAAGAAGTTTCGCACTACTACTGCGGTGTGTGGTCGGGCATTATCCTGCATCAATATATAAATTATTGCCCACCAGCTCTGCATGAGGTAAGATATACTGTTGTATAATGTCAATGTAAATTTGGGCCGTCATCGACCGCCTCACCGGAAAAACATGAAGGGGTGTCTTTCCATTCATTGACATCCCTTCCCACACCATAACCGACCAACCATTAAAACTTTCGCGTTCTGTTATTATATTCTGATTAAACTTTTCACCAGTCCTTCTCCACACTCTTTTTCTTCCATCCACCATGTTAAGGCAAAACCTTGACTCGTCCGTAAACAAGACATTCGACTATTCAGAAATATTCCATTCTCCATAATTTTGAACAAAATTTCTTCTAACAGCACGATGTTCGGGCAATAATTTAGGACCTTTTGCAGGTCTCCTAGCTTTTAAATTAACTTCTTTTAGATGTCTACATACCGTCTGCTTACTTATTGCAACACCACGAATTTGGCGAAGATCTTGCTGAACATTTACCGCAGTGTTTGATCGATTCCGTAAAATCCGCAATTTCAAGAAACGATCATCTCTTGGAGACGTTTTTCTAGGGCGACCAGAACCCACCTTCCGAGCAGTGCTTCCTGTTTGTTCGTACTTGCGGATTGCTTTACGAGCAGTTGCTTCATGGACTCCCACTGCACGAGTGGTGTAACGTTTACCACGCCCATCGTTTACTAAAGCAACTAATCTTGGTACTTGTTCTGGATTTATTTGAGGCATTTCATGTAATTTTAATCACTACAAAACTTTTTTGTAGTTAATTAATGACACAACGACAAATTAATTGCTATGGCAACGTCAATTGTTTGACAATGTGATCATACTTCTTAAATCTGTTTGATAAACGTAAGGTTTCAACAAAAAAGCTTCAATTCGGACAATTTTAGAGATAAATTAATGAATAAAAAAACAAAATGCTCATAAAAGAAACGTCTTTCATATAGGGTGTTAGCACTTTCTATACCATTACTTGATTAATACACAGGGTGAGTCAAAAATTCGGAAAAAAACATGGTTCCAGTTTTTCCACTACCATCCAGGAGTCATTGAAAAAATTTCCACCTTTTTAATTTTTTTTTAAGACAAAGGAGTTGGCTACCAAAAAATAAAAAAATAATAAAAATCGACCCACTGGTTTAAAAAATATAAGATATTAAAATTAGGTCAAAAATCAAGTGCGTCACTTTTTTTTAGAACTGAGTGTATTAAGAAACTTGTTTGTAAAATGGATAAGATGAGAGATGTTAATCTATTTGTAGAGTCACTGAAGATGGCCAAGGGCCGAAACTGGTTAGACTTAAATTCTATATAAAATAAAAACCAGTTTAAAAGTACAAAATCAAACTCTAGATTATTTTCTTCAAAAATTTTTACACAAATCGTCATCATTTTGTCTCTAGTTTTAGTGATTAAATTTATGATAATAAAGTTATTATTATTATTATTTGTCGCTTAGTCAAGTGATGCAGAACGCGGTCCAAATAGTATTGATTATTATGATAATTCTTATAATAAAAATTCAGCCACTGAATATTTTTTTAAACATCGATGGATCGACCTTTTGCAAACATCGAACTTTTGGGAAACATCGATGTTCTAATATCGATGTTTTTATGAGCGATGTTGCATCCCTAAATCCAAGTCATATGTATGTTTTTAAAATTTTAATTTACTATTTTTTAGCATTTGTTACCAAATCTTTCACGAAAATTAGAAGACCGATCAGGGACAAAAACCGACCGAGAAAGTTTACAAAAAGTATTCACAAATTTAAATTTCAATGTTGTCGTAAAAGATAACTTACGCCACGATCAGATCAAAGAAGATATTAAAGATTGCATTAAAACCGTCGAAAAAGAAAACTATTCTTCTTTATTCATTGCGATTTTGTCGCATGGTGATAAAGGGGTTATTTACGGATGTAATACGATCCCAGTTGATATTGCTGAAATACAAAAAACTTTATATGCGAAATCTTTATCGGGTAAACCGAAAATTTTGATTATACAAGCTTGTCAAGGCGAAAATCGACAAAGAAGTATTAGTTTTTAAAACATTTTTAAGATGTATTTAATTAATTTTAAAATTATTTTTAGTTGATGATGAGTACACGACAGATGGGGTTGACTCATCCACACTAAAATTAACATCACCAAAAACGGCGGATGTTTTAGCTTTTTATGCCACAATTCCGGATTATACAGCCATAAGGCATTTGAAAAATGGTACTTGGTTTATACAATCACTTTGTGAAAAAATGGCTTCCACTAAAGAGTAAATATATTTTTTAATTTATTTATTTTTATTTTACACGCTTTTATATTTTTAGTGGTCATTTTGAGGAGATTTGTTTGGAAGTTAAACGAGATGTAGTAAAGAAACGATGGGGAACTGTTGTAATGGTGCCTTTGGTTGAATCATCATTAACAAAAAAATTATATTTACCTGGAAATGTTACAAAAAAGATTAGTTGTAACTTTGAGAGTCGTTGTTAAAGAAATACTTAAAAATGTGATACACTCATAAAAAAGCATATATTTTTATTAAATAGGTTTCATTAATACTTTGTTGATTGACTATTTTCCCAATTTAAAGCCATTCCGTTTCGCTGCCAGTACAAATTTTGTTTAGTTAACAGGGTTTCGTACGACGGAAACTAGCAACGCAGCCAAATAATGGAGCGGATGCATTCAGTAGCCGCTTTGCATTAATGGGTTGTAATGCGGATTATAGGCGGTTCGGTAGTGCAATACTTCATCCACGCAAATTTGCTTTGCGTGTACAAGCTTCACATTTCCTCTACAATCAATATCATCATTTATCTCTAGTCTCGATTTTTATTCACTCTCTGTTTAGTAGAATAAGATGGAAAACATTACAGTTTTATTTGCATAGAATTGAGATACTCTTAATTGAAAACGTACAGCGGGTACGACAAATCCGGTTGTTGCAATGTTTGAACAGACAAAATCTAATATCTCGGGACAAATTCCAAGCTTTGCGTGCCGGAAGCCGGTTTAAACAATCGAGTTAAAACCGGATCGTTTCTATGTCCGCGTTTTGTTTGTTCTCGTTTCAAGTTTTCGTTGTGTTTAATAGAATACTTTAATGGATGAGTATGTTTATTTTAGAAAAGAAAACTGGTTTACTGACAATTTCGTAGAAAAAGTATTCAAAACTATTTACATAAAATCTTCTAAAGTTTCTTCCATTTATACAGGGTGATTTATTAGTTCACCAACTTTGACATATGATAGCTAATCCAATTACAAAAAAAAAAATGTGAATGAACATATGTCCTATTTCAATTATTTACGAAATTATAACACTTTAAAGTTTTCTGCAGTGAATTTATTAACAGTCAGTAAAATCAAACATTCACAAAAACAAAGTTGTCATTATAGTATGTCAGTTTGCTGTAAGGTTTAATTATTACATAGAAGAAGAAACTCAAAATGTACGCTTATAGCCAGAAGAGTATGCTGGTATAATTTTCGTGTATGTTTTTTGTAATATACTTTTTGCAATATACTACGACAATATCAAGAAAGCCATATTCAGTTTTTAGCNAATCATTATAAACTAATCTCACGTAAAATAATTGATTTTATAATAAGAAGCAAAAATTAGAATACTAATAACTCAAAACCACTATCTGTGGACTTAGTCACTTTCTCTTGTATACCGACGATATGTCCTATTTCAATTATTTACGAAATTATAACACTTTAAAGTTTTCTGCAGCGAATTTATTAACAGTCAGTAAAATAAAACATTCACAAAAACCAAGTTGTCATTGTAGTATGTCAGTTTGCTGTAAGGTTTAATTATTACATACAAGAAGAAACTCAAAATGTACGCTTATAGCCAGAAGAGTATGCTGGTATAATTTTCGTGTATGTTTTTTGTAATATACTTTTTGCAATATACTACGAGAATATCAAGAAAGCCATATTCAGTTTTTAGCGATTCTTTCAGANTACAGAAGTATTTCCTGCAGATCGTCGACAAGATATCTGTAAACAGTATCACAGTCTATCCTATGACAGACAAAAGGACTTTATAATTAATACCGTTGCAACTTCTGAATGCAGAAGAAAACGAACGAGGGACTCTAGTAGACCTGCAAAAAATGTCTCTAAAATTTATACATTTGTTAAAAACGGAGAAAAGAAAAGAGTTTGTTAAAATTTTTACTTAAAAACCTTGTCGATAAGTCATGGACCGGTTGATTCTGCTATAATAAACATAAACACAAATGGAATAAATCATTCAATTCAAGATCGACGAGGAAAAAGTTTCCCAGGAAATAAGACTAAACCTGTCATTTTGAATGAGGTGAAGAGACATATAGAATCATTTCCTGTGATGGAATCACACTATTGTAGACGTGGAACTACACGGAAGTATCTTGACTCTACCTTATCCATTCTTAAAATGTATGAATTGTACAAAGATTTACAGATCAGCAATCAAAAGGATTTTGTTTCTCCAATAACATATAGGAGGGTGTTTTGTACGCAGTATAACTTATCTTTCTTCAAACCAAAGAAAGATCAATGTTTGCTGTGTGTTAAAGAAGCTAAATCTATTGAAAAATCAGAAGAATTTCTTTCTCACATAAAGCGAAGGGATGATGCTAATAGAGCAAAAGATTTAGATAAACAAAGAGCAATTCATGACAAAACTTTTGTATCAGTAAGTTTTGACTTACAGAGTGTCCTGCAAATTCCATGCTCCGATGTATCACCTCTTTACTACAGTCGAAAGCTATGTGCATACAATTTAGCAATTTATGAAGCAGCTCCACCAAATAAGGGATATTGTTACCTTTGGTCCGAAGTTGATGGCCAACGAGGAAGTTGTGAAATAGGTACAGCTTTATTGAAGTGGTTTAAAACTTTACCTGATACTGTCAAAGAAGTGTCACTCTTTAGCGACACATGTGGCGGCCAAAACCGAAATAAATACATTGCGGCTCTTTTGTTGTTTGTAGTCAACCAGTTACCTATAGAGATTATTACTCACAACTTTTTAGAAAAAGGTCACTCGCACATGGAGGCCGATTCGATGCATAGTGCAATTGAAAGTGCAAAAAAATACATTCCTGTATTTTGTCTTAATGATTGGAAGACAATTATGACACTAGCAAGATCCAAGAGAGGCAAAAATAAAACTTCTGGTGCCTACATTGTAGAGCAAATGACTTACCGTGACATTATTGACTTGAAAGCACTCAATACATCTATACTACAAAATACAATTCGGGATGAAGGGGGAGAAAAAATAGAATGGTTAAAGATCAAACAATTAAGGTACGAAAAAGAGAAAAAAAAGTTTATAATGTTCCGATACAACTATGATGAAGAGTATAAAATGTTTAACATTAAAGGCAAAGCAAAAGGTAGGCCCAGTAATAATATTCCAAAAGAAACTGAGTTAAAGAAATGTTATACTGAACCCTTGCCTATATCGATCAAGAAGAAAAACGATTTAATTCAACTTTGCCGTAAGGGGGTAATTCCGATCGAATACCATGGTTGGTACTTTGACATACCGAGTGACAATTCCTTGAAAGACAAGTGTCCAGAACCCTCACACAATGAATATAGTGATGAAGACATATGAAGTTGAAACTAGTTACTACTACTTGTTTAATTATAGTCTTTTTTAAGTTTAAATACATATTCTAGAATCTGCATTGTTCATAGAAACCATTACAAACCTATGCAGTTGAAATGAGTTACTGGTTTAGTATTTGCTTAAATTAATTATAGACTTTTTTAATTTAAAATACATATTCTAAAAACTATATTATTTATAAAAATCATTATAAACTAATCTCACGTAAAATAATTGATTTTATAATAAGAAGCAAAAATTAGAATACTAATAACTCAAAACCACTATCTGTGGACTTAGTCACTTTCTCTTGTATACCGACGATATGTCCTATTTCAATTATTTACGAAATTATAACACTTTAAAGTTTTCTGCAGCGAATTTATTAACAGTCAGTAAAATAAAACATTCACAAAAACCAAGTTGTCATTGTAGTATGTCAGTTTGCTGTAAGGTTTAATTATTACATACAAGAAGAAACTCAAAATGTACGCTTATAGCCAGAAGAGTATGCTGGTATAATTTTCGTGTATGTTTTTTGTAATATACTTTTTGCAATATACTACGAGAATATCAAGAAAGCCATATTCAGTTTTTAGCGATTCTTTCAGAAGACTGCAAAAGCTATTCGACCGCATGTAATTAATGTAGAGGACGAAGAAGCTGTAATTAATGCTGTCATTGATAATCCTTCCATCAGCACTCGTAGAATAGCACACAACATACATGTAAGTCCAAATTTTGCATGGCATGAAACATGTATTTGTAATATTTATGTGTATTAAAAAAATGTAGCAGTTAACTATGATATAAAAATTAAAACTTTAAAGTGTTATAATTTCGTCAATAATTGAAATAGGACATATATGTTCATTAATTTTTTTTTGTTAATTCGATTAGCTATCATATGTCAAAGTTTGATGGTGAGCTAATAAATCATCCTGTCTGTATAGTATCGTAAAAATGCTTCGAAATTTTTCGAACTTATTAAATGACGAAACAGTAAAAACCTGATTTTCAAGAGTTGTAAAACGCTTTTGTTTTTTCATAACGTGAACTTTCCATCCCTAATTTTTCTTTTCGTGCTTTCCAAGCTTCTGTGGACAGTAACTCGTTACATGGCATCGAGCAAATAATTCGATGTTCCTCAATTCCAAGAAATTTATAATAATTTCGATGGATATCTAAATATTCTCGACGATGTTCTGCTCATTCTCCAAGAATTTTCAATACCAACCAGAAAGTTATATCAATTTCAAGGGACTTAGAAATATTTTAAAGAATTTTTCGGGATTTTGCTAATGTTACGGATGTGAGTTTAGCGGATGCGGATGCGGAACCGGATTTATTATTCTAATTTTGCGGATGCGTAAGCGGATGCGGATTTAACCCATTTAGTCCCACGCTGCTTTATATTTAAAAAAATCGGGTTTTTATAATTTTCCTTGAGATAAGATGGAATGAAAAGTATAAAAATGTACACAGGCGTTTGAAAAAAAATTGTTTTGTGAGATATGAGATGGTGCAAAAATGCACCACTGGTAAGATAACCGAAGAACAACACAAAAATATTTTGATTATCATTTATTAACTACGTAATAAGTTAGTCATAAATAAATAATAATAGTAATACAACATAATACTAACAAATACCAACTTTAATATGATGTTTGATCTAAAAAATATTTATATTAAAATTGGTGCAAAAACTTACCAATGGGATGAACAGTGTAATCATTTATTGTGATACTTCGCAAAGCAGTCTTCATCTAAATGAACGCTAAGTTTGCTACACATATATTGACGCAGTATGTCCATAAACAACTATTTCTAGGGAATTCACCGAATAAATGCGTCTAGACTGATATCTGATAATACGATAGATAATACGAAAGATGATGTAATCCTTATATTTCATCATACATCCCAATGGTGTGTTTTTGCACCATTAATGTTTTAAAAATTATTTACATTCCTTTAAATGTAAAAGAATGTAAATTATTTTTGCACTTTTACTGGTTTAATATACAGGCTACCTCTGAAATGCGTGTACAATGGAAGACCACAGATTCCTTGGCTCAAAATAGGTCGATTTAAGTTAAGTTATCTATATCCAAAGTTGCTTCGTTTCGCCGCTAAAGGACTTCAAAGTTAGCAAAAAAAATTCTTTTATTTTTTATAACTCGAAAACGTGTTCAACGGGTTCAATTAATGTCTTTTTATGGTTTTCGATACAATTTTAGAAACACAGGAATGATGGAAAACTCATGTGTTCACCGGATATTAGTCCATATTTTTTTTTCTGGCCAGGCGACAATTACATTATTATAATTTCTGAATAGCCCATTTAGTTCTAAACCGTTTTTGCCTCTTATAAGATTTTGATTACATAAGTGGTTAAACCAGAAAAAAGGTATTTTTAAATATCTGCAAGCCTTGTTTACGTCATTGCAGTTACAAAAGTTACCTTATCGTAGTTGGCAATGATTTCAACTAATTGCAATTAATGTTTAACGTGAATACAATATCATTAATTGATCAAAAGCGTGGGCATTCAATGATCCTCAAAGCTTACAGTGTTACGAAAAAACGTAGTCGTGTTTAGTTTTTTCTCTACTAGAAAGAAAAATTTTAATCAAGTCTAAGAAACAAAAGGTAACAATAAACTCAATAAATACAAACACAAAGAAAGAAATTAAATTAATAATGTAAAATACAATTTGTGATAGTCAACCATTCTTTTGTCAGTTAGTTTTTAACTCATTATTAATAAATATTTATATAATTATCCTAACTTTTGTGTTATTTCAATAGAATGAGGATAAAAAACATTTTTCTGTAGGAGTATGAAAGTTATTAGCGAAAATATATTTTCTACCCCAAATTTCTAGCCCTTGTAAGTTCTTACAATAATACTACCTAACGTATAAAAAAATCATCGTGGGAAATTGCACCAAAAGCGACACAATTTTCGCAAAAAAATTTATTAAATTTATTTTTACCCCAGCCACCCCTTAATGTCATATTGGGTTTATTTTACTGTGTAAATCTTAATTTACAACTAATTTATGGTTTTCTTCAAAATATTGTTCAAAAGTGTAACAGTTTATCACATTATTCTTAAGGAAAGGGGTAATCTATCATACTCCGTAACTTTGCAGGGGATGGTCAGAGGCAAATAAGAAAAAACACGTCATTAATATTTTTAAACGTACTATAAGGATACATAATATCGCCAAAATCGACAGGGTAGTTTTTAAAATATTCCAAAAAACTAGGGATAGTTTACCCCCTGAAGCCCTCAGATGTATGTGTGATATCAATGGAAAGCTCTTTGAAAATGAATATCAGCTTACGTTTACTAAATTTCGACAGTTATTTTCAGCCTATAAGCGAATATACAGGGTGTTCATTTCAAAACTTTCCACCTCAATTTCTGTAAATCCGAAAGTTTAAAAAGAAAATCGCTGAAATAGGTAGAGAATAAAACCAAGGGGGACAACTTTTTATGCAAAAATTGACTCACTCACTTCAACC
>NW_019281497.1:0-18665 GCF_000648695.1 Onthophagus taurus | reverse complement strand
AAATCACACATTAGTTGCAAAATGGGAAAAGTCCGGAGCGAACTCTGGAGTGAGGCTGTTCGTAAACAACCCCTCCTTGAAGTTCGCACACCCCTCTCCACTTCGCTAGGGTCGTGCTGCACGACTGCTCAGGCCGAAATAACTCCCATCCAGCTTTTTGCGATAGCTGGGATGAGACTGCAGTAGGTGTTTTTGCAAAGAAAACTCTGCTCTATCCTCACCGGAAGAAATCTACTCCGTTTCTGGGAAAATCAAAAAGTGACCTGAGGCTCCTCACCCACTTCTTTTAGCATAGTTTATTTCGGTCTGTGGAGTCTTATTTAAAATCGATAAACATGTTGTATACGTTGATTTCGTAGAATTCGTNCTATCCTCACCGGAAGAAATCTACTCCGTTTCTGGGAAAATCAAAAAGTGACCTGAGGCTCCTCACCCACTTCTTTTAGCATAGTTTATTTCGGTCTGTGGAGTCTTATTTAAAATCGATAAACATGTTGTATACGTTGATTTCGTAGAATTCGTTTGACTGTGAATATCCAATCGATAGTAGTCCTGCCACGTCTAACTATTTATTGCTTCTCTAAGTTCTTGTAATGTTGGGGGTTCTATATTTTGTTCATTTGTGTCTGCTTGCCTGTCTTCATCGTGTAGTGTCTCTATTCGCTTCCTAGTAATGTTTGGAAGTCTTCTTCTTGCTCTGCTTCTTTTTTTCTAGACCGTTGTTCTCGATAAGGTCTGTCTCTGAAATATCTCCTCAGAAATTGACTGCAAATTTCAGCAGTCTATTATCTTGGCATTCGATGGTGATACTGCCTAATTTTCTTGTCTTGTCTTCCCAATCTTACAATGTTCTGAACCATGCGTTGGTCTCCGATGATTGTCGTCAGGGTGGTCATTTCTGCTATGTTTAGGTTTGTTTGTATCTTCGCGTGTTTCAATGATATAAGTGATCATCGAGTGGATGCAGGTTGTGTATAACCGCACTTTCCTATCCATATACAGGAATTTGTTCAAGTAAGCAACAATTTGGGGTTCGTAAGTGCTTGAGGTGTGCGTACTAAGTTGGAAAATTTTATGATTGCTTCGATGTTGTGGACTACCAGCTTTCTCAAAGATTCCCATTTGGAAGAAATCTTTCTAAATAGATGTAATTTTTGAGTTTATATCTTTCTCTAGAATTTTTTATAACTCTATAAGCTCCCTTTGCATAATTCTCCCCATTTTATCTATCTATTTTCTACATAGTTTGTCTGGTCTCCTTCTTACTGCGTAATAAGAGAAATAGGGCGCTACGGTGGTTTTCACATATCACTGTTCATCTTCTTTGTATTTCTAAGTTTGTCTGTATGTTTGGCAACCGTAGTCTATCCCTATCCAGTTTCATTCATTATGACTTTCGTCATTTTTAAATACAATTATATAACATAGTGTATGAGTAATGAGAAAACAGAACTACAGTAAGGCCTCAACATTCGCGAGGGTTAGGTTCTGAAAATACGCCGCGAATGTTGAATCCGTGAATATTGAAGCACTGGATGTTATGAGGGATAAAATGTATTCAGATTTAATATACTAAAATAATTATAAGCAATAACGTATTATAATTTATGATTTTAAATTATCCTTATAATAACAATTAACATTTCTTCTCATCAAGAATAACTACTTTAGAACATGATGGTTTAAAAAATGGAAAGATAGTAAGTTGCAACGCTTTATGTTGCATATCCTTCTGAAGCTCTTTGTAAGGAGCAATAAAAAAATTGAGGTTATTTTTAAATTTTGTGCTTCGTTCCGTTAATGGATCATGTTCTACTATCTTTTCAGCAAGATTATTTGCTTCTTGCATAAATAAATTAAGTTCCTTCAACGTTAATTTGTTACATGGGGAATTAATATCGTTCCCGATTCATTTTCTATTAGTAGCGTCTCTAAGTCTGCACTGGACAACTCTTCCTGTTGGTCATTGACGAGAGACTTCAGAGAGATATCAGCTGCAACAATGATTTGAAAATCATCTCTCGGTAGCAACCGTGCAGAAAGGACAGCTCTGTCTATTGCCTCATCAACTTCACTTGCACTTTGGTCAGTGTCTTTTTTAACAGTTTTTCCATGCATTACTCACGGTTTATACTTTAATGTCAATTAAAGCAAGTTTTATACATGAAGTTATACAATATTGACCATACAATTAATATTGTATAACTTCCACACATCTTTTATTGAGAGAGAAATGTCATTTTGTAATTTCTCATGTACAAAACTGAACGTGTGCCGGATATAATGACTTTTAATAGCTTTTATAACACCTTGGTCTAAAGCAGTGGTTGCCAAACTTATTATGGCTACGCACCCCTTCTTAAGCCAAAATGTGATCGTGGATCCCCTAGTCAGTGCCGTGCTACTAAAACTGTTTTTACCGGAATGCAGTGGTCGTAAAAAGTGAGCTGGCTAGAAAATTGATAACCTGTCACTGACTTGTGACGTAAAATAAATACATATAAAAACATTTTGATATTTAAAAAAACATATTCCTGTTTTAAAGATAACATTTTTAATGTGATGGGTGAGCCTGATGAGTTGTGATCAAATTGTTTATGTTTGGCTCTATATTTGTAAGCAATAACCGCAAGTCACTACGAGCACTAACATCAAGTCGGTTTCTTTTTTTCGTAATCAGGTTCATAACCGCACTAAATCTACGTTCCATTAACTACGAAGACGAAAAAGCTATTAAAAACTTTTCCGTAGTGTCCTATACTTCGGGATATAAAGTTGGTATCTGTTTTTGTAACCAACATTTTTCATATCCGTCAACAAACATTGGTTTTAATTTTTCGTTTGTACTTAGCTCGATAAGTTGCTAATGAATAAACATAGAGCTAGTTGATTTGTATGTAAAAGGGTCCAACACCCAATCGGTAATAACCAAATGAAGAATGTCTTCAAATCTTTTTTTGAAATCTAAGTGAAGTGCCCCCAAGTGCTGACAATATACAAGCAAATCAACATCACGATTTTGTAACAAAAGGTTTTGGAAATTAAGAGAATTCTCCTCTTCCAAACTTTTCTTTATAAAAAAAAGTTTTTTTACGAATGCAGATATTACACTTTTTGTTTTTATTTAATTCAACCCATCGCCTTGCAGCTTCAAATTGATTTCGTTAAATTTGGCAAACAGATCATTTCTTGAATGAAATAAATTAAGTCGCAGATCATTGTCTTCAGTTTCAAACAATTCTAATCAAAAAGTGAGTAAAATCTATTCAAACATGCACTTCTAGACAACCAACGTATTTCTGTGTTCAGTAGCAAATGATTGTAACCTTCATCATTCTCCAGGCAAAGTTGAGCAAATAATCTCTCATTTAAGGCATTCTTTTTGATTTTATTAACTGCTCTAATCATATAATTCAGTGAATGATGTAAGATTTTTTGCTACTAAATGTTGTCGATGAATGACACAATGTACTGTTAATATATTCGGTACTGCTTGTTTTAAATATGCCAGAAAACCTCGATGGCGTCCTACCATTGCCGGAGGACCATCAGTAGCAAAGCAGATGATATTACACAAAGGAATAGCTTTTGTTTCAAAAAAATATTTAATTCCTTAAATATAATTTCATCTTTTGTATCAGTTTCCAAACATTTCACAAATCATAATTCTTGAAATATTTTTTTGTCCTTTACAAATCTTACATACGCTATACTATCTTACAAATTTAGTTCTTAATACACTTCACAGACTTACATATACTACAACAACTGACTACTGTTCTTACTTTTTGCGGACCCCCCAACGCTAGCTACGAACCCCCGAATTAATTTTATTTTGCTACGGACCCCCTGAGAACTTACAGGGACCCCAAGGGGTCCGTAGGAACCACTGGTCTAAAGGTTGTAACAAGGATGTTGTGTTGGCAGGAAGAAATACCACCTCCACACACGGGTGAGCTAATTTGAGAGCATCTACTGGATGAGATGGGGCGTTATCCAATATCAATAAAACACGGAATGATAAATTTTTAGATTTTAGATAACGTTCCACTTCTTTAACGAAACACTTTTTATAGCACTCTATAAATACTTGAGAAGTCATCCAAGCTTTTGCATTAGCTCGCCAATACACAGGAAGAGCATCTTTGTCCTTGTTCTTTAAAGCTCGTGGATTAGCTGCTCGATGCTCGACTTGCATTTGCACAAAATAAAACTGTAACTCTATCCTTAGCTGATTTAAAACCAGGAGCTGTGTTTTCATTTTTTGAAATGTATGTTCGTGTTGGCATTTGTTTCCAATAAAGCCCGGTTTCATCCGTATTAAATATTTGTTCAGGATGGTAACGTTTTTCTTCTATTAATTTTATTATTTCACCAGGAAATTTTGCAAATTTGCTGATGATCAGCTGAAGCTGATTCTCCACACAACTTAATGTTATGGAGATTACAACGAGATTTGAATCTTTCGAACCATCCCCTGCTTGCTTTAAATTTACCCGAAAAATGTTGATAAAGTTCCTTGGCTTTATCCATTAATCTAGCCCTAGTTAATGGTATATTTCTGCAACCTTGGTCTTCAATCCAAAGATAAAGAGACTTCTCCATGTTTTCGATATTTACATCGCGAACTTGTGAGGTTACCTTTAATGATGAAAGTATGCCACTTTTTATGCTATTTCTGATTTCTTGTTTCTTTATAGATCTTATCGTAGATTCATTGACACCAAAGACCCGACGTATTTCGGTAGCTCTTTTCCCTTCCCGGAGCATATCGAGAACTTGAATCTTTTTTTCTAGTCATAACTGACTTTGTACGTTTGGCAATTAAATTTATTTCCGTCGCAGGTTTTTTTGTAGCCATTTTGAGTACTGTTGTAAGATTAATTGCTTATAAAATTATGGTGTAAAAAAATCAGGAAAAATACTAACCTGAATGAAATACAGAACACAAAAATAAGCACCTAAGCTAAGACAAACATTAAAATCGATCATAAATGAGGGATTCCCAGAGAAATGCATGTGTGAAGCTGGTTGCTTGCACAGTAAACCCTTCGTTTTAAAAATACAAAGAAAAGGACGTACTTGCTATGTATTCGCGAATAATCGAGTCGTGAATGTTGAAAAAGATAACAAAATTTAAAACGCGAATCCGCGTAATTTGAAACAGTGAATGTCGGGGCCCTACTGTATATGCAATTGTTGTTTATTATATAAATAGTGATGGTGATGTGTTACGCCAATATTCGTACCTGGACGAAAGGATAGAACCATCATTTAAATTTTTTACATTTTTGTTATTGTCTGAATATGACTGCACGAAATAATAAAACTAAAATCAATAATTTAACAATTTCTACTGTAATTTTAAGGTCGAGAAAAACTAACGGTCGTAAAGGATCTTACAAGCTTTTCACAACCATAAAGTTTAACTTTTTGATGTGTCGTATACATTTGAGCAGTCGACGACATGCGATGTCGGGATTACGTCGTTTTCTGCGAACAGAAAATGTTTCCAAGAAAATCGAGGCGTTCTCATGGGAAACTACAATCATTTTCTTTTATTACTATGATTTTGTCTAAATCTAAGTTAAGATTGAAAAAAAAGATTTTATTAAAAATACAGTTTCAATCATGTTTAAAAGTTTAGAATTTTTTCTTAGCCGGAAAAATTTAAATTTCTTCTTATCACCATCGTAAAATTGGCGAAATGTTCATGTTCGTTTTATTTGGAACGCTTTATGGGACCGGCACGAGATTGTAAAACGTATAATTTCCATTATCTGAGGTGAAGGATGAAAATGCACACGGAGTTAGTACGATTTATTTAGTTTTAATAAAATATCTTGTTGTCAATTTGAAATGTAGTTAAAAGTCATTTAAAGGACTTTGTAAATGCATTAGAACTTCTTCTCGCATACAGAAATTATATTAGATTGCTCCCAATATAACTCGATTTCTTTACACAACGAGTATGCATCTTGAGTTTCGTCACGAAAGCTACCCAGGAGATGTTATTCATTCTTCGTGCTACGTTCCGACGATATTTCACTGAGCGACTTTTAATATTCCTCTTTACAACTCAACCCAGCAATATACTATCCCCATGTAATATATTATTACTATTTTATTATTATTTGTTGGAGTTTTGAGTAATAGAATTGTCTTTTTCTATTATTTTTTATTGTATTTTTTACATAGCCGTTTAGAGGAACGATATTTCAATGTTAGCGCTATTTTTCTTGACAATCAATACTGTTTTTGTAACATTTTTTTGTGATTTCAGAGTAGCCGGATTTTTTTTATTGGATAACAGCACTGACATTGGATTTGAAACAATTTTCCGGGAAAACCCTATTTTATCCAAAACGACAAAATCATATCGATGTCGCTCTATAAAAATCACGTGATTCACGTGTGGCTATTATTTTTTAGGTATTTGACACTCGCATTTGAATTACAAATATAGGCGATGAAATACTAAATTTTAACGACTTTAAAAAAGTGCAAATCATTTTTGGTTTTTAGATTTACAATTTTATACGAACTTAATTAATCAACGTCGTTTGTCTTTGCTCAGGTGCGATTTAACCAGAGGAAAATGATTTATTTATTTTGGAAAGTTTTAAATTACGAAACTTAAACAACTATAAAGTTGTTATTATTTTTTAATTAGATTTTGTTTATCCTAAATGTAGTTAAGAACTAATCAAATTATTCTTTTTTATTTGAAAAATGTTTATTTTAAGAATCAGTTTAGTATTTATTTATCGTTTGCTGGTTCTTCATAGTCTTGTTGATTGTTTTCTTCTCCATCATCTTCTTAATTATTTTCGCTATATTCTTCATTATCATCGTCGTCACATTCTTCATGATCTTCACCATATTCTTCATTATTCTCACCATATTTTTTATTATCCTCACCATATTCTTCATTATCTTCATCTTGTTCTCCACCATCTTTTATATGAGATATCTGAGGCTGTTCAAACATCTCTATCACTTCTTTAGAAAAGTTTTTTAATTTTCTTTGAGGCATTTTTCTTAGATAAGAATGGGTCAGAAGATATTAAAATATGATTAAGAATATCCCTATTTGTAGCAGTACGACAACATTTTCGAGATAGCTCTCTTCTGATACGTTTAAAGTCTTGATTTTAGCTTTCTTGTGCTTCCTCGCTCAATTGTCCAATAGGTAAAATTGCATTTTTTATAATTTCCGGACTATAAACTAATATTTTATGTAGACTAGTTGGTTTTTTGTAATTACTGTACGTTTTTCTACATAACATATGTGAAATGACGAGCGGCTTATTTAATTTTTCTAATATTCCACATAGTTTCGCAGAAAATCGCAATTTTATAGGATGCAGTTATGTCGAAAGCGAATTAATGTCAAATTATTACGTTTGTCGACTTCCGTTATCAGTTTTTAAAGTATTGCCTCTCTAATTGTTTAGAGCGCTTTAAGCGAATTATAAATTAAAAAGAAATAATAATAAGATGTGCGGGGAGACGGAGGTTCCATCCAATCGGAAAAGATGGTGCTGGTGTGTGTTCCAGACAGGACGTCGCGCCTTCATTTCTTTATGAAGGTAAAATAAAGGCGCGACGTCCTGTCTGAAACGCACTATTTTTTTCCATTGAACGACACCCCCCTCTTTCAGCATGTCTAACTCTATGGAATATCGAAAAAAATAAAATATGCCTTATAGACTTGTTCGCTCCGTGCTATTTATTTGATTATTATTCTCAAATACTTGGGTTTTGCATTTTTTTTCGTTACCTTAATTACGTTTGTTTATTTATAAAAATAACAATTAATTTTCGATCACACACAAGACCCTACGCAATTGAGATCCTAGTGGCCATGCTTATCAATCCGTAGACCTGTAAAACAATTGCAATCCCTGTCAATGTCAGTGCAAAGTTAACCATTTCTGTTGAACCGTGCGTTTTTGAGATTTTTTATACGTGTTTTGTCCAAGTATTCCATGTAAATTTACGATATTTTTTGATCGCTGATATGGAAAATGTTTCGAAAGGTATATATACTAAGAATTTATTTACATTTATTTCATCAGGTATTAATAACCGCATTTCTAACGTACAAATTAAAGATTGAGAAAATTTTAAATTATAACAAAAATTCTTGGGTATCTAAAGTGATGTTCTTATCTACTTCTGTTGTTAATTTTGGTACAAGTATGTAGAATAAAAACTGTTCTATATAATTTTACTAAAAAAAAATTGCGGATTTTTGTGGAATCGAAATTTTGGAAGATTTAAGTAGAAGAGAAAATCGTGTAAATCCACCTGGAATTCAGATAGATTTTAATGTTAATTTTCCGAAATTATTTTTGAAGTCCATGGAATTCTGCTAGAATTTCACCGAATTTCGTTAGAGTTCTATAGAATTCCTAAATTTGTACACTAGAAGGTTCACCCTTCAGTGTGCAACGTAAATTTAATTGCCTAAATTTTTTTACAGGATCTTGTTCTTCGAATTCACTGCCTTTTTCAAGGCAATTTTTGTTTGATACTTTGAACAAGTGTCCACAAAGATCAACATACGACAAGTATCAAAATTTGAAAGCTGTATTAAGAACGAAAACGGCTTGCCCTGAAAACGAACAGAAAGAGTTAAATTTAATTTTATCTCTTTTTATGTCGGAATATCGAATAAGATGGGACGCTGTATCAAGGGAAAAAAGAGACATTTTTAAAGAAAAATCGTTCTTGGTTGGAGCAAACAGTGGACTTTCTAAATTATGCCTTTAAATCCAAAACTACTGGACGACCCAAATTGGATTTCTCCGAGATATCCGCTGAAAGCTGCAAGCCCTGTTGGATCATACCACGATCCGTCTTACAAAAACTCAAAAGAAGTATTGGATCAACAGAATCCTAGAAACTTAACAAAAATGTTTTTACTATCCAAATGGGATTTCGACGGTTCGGGCGGACAGAGTGAGTACAAACAAGAAACCAGTAATAACGTATTTACAACGTTGTAAATAATGATTCAAGTATTTTCTTGACGTCAATGGTGGCCATATAATTAATAATTGGAGATCTTACAGACAAAAATTTTGTAATTGTATGGCAAAATTTATCTCCATCCTCCTCGAGATGGTGTCGACCAATAAAATTTATATTCAGTCCAGAAAATATCGATTTGGTGAAAATTTTAATTGGAACACCCCATATTTTTTTATATAAATAATATTCTTTATTCTCACCACCATGAAGAACATGGTGGGGATAATAAAGAATATTTATTATCCCTACCATGTTCTTCATTATCTTCATCTTGTTCTCCACCATCTTTTATATGAGATACCTGAGGCTGTTCAAACATATCTATCACTTCTTTAGAAAAGTTCTTTAATTTTCTTTGAGGTATTTTTCTTATTCTGGATAAGAATGGGTCGGAAGATATTAACATATGATTAAGAATATCCCTATTTGTAGCAGTACGACAACATTTTCGAGATAGCTCTCTTCTGATACGTTTAAAGTCTTGATTTTAGCTTTCTTGTGCATCCTCGCTCAATTGTCCAATAGGTAAAATTACATTTTTTATCATTTCCGGACTATAAACTAATATTTTATGTAGACTAGTGGCCATCGGATACCACGAATACTCTTCTACAAATATCTCGGCAGTCCTTCGCATATAAAATCTCCGCCAAAAAGTCAGCAACACCCGATTCATTTCCGGTTTCCCCGGATGTAGACCACAACTTCGTTATTTTAAATGGAATGCTATAGTTTTTATTGCACCTTTTGATTATATGCGAAAAAATAATTTGACTTTGATAAAAGTTATTGGTATCTAGCGTTTTTCGTTTTCGAGTTATTTTGATTTTAAATCTTTCTTGGATTTTCACGATACTCTTTAAAACTCCATATCTCAGCAAACGTTCATTCAAAAAAGCTCTAAATTGGCACGATTACTCTTCAAATGCTGTCAAATAGATTGCCATTTGTTGTATCACAGTATCTTATACAGGATGGTCAAAAAGTGATTAACTTTTTGCCGCATTCAAAGGCAAGAAAGTCGAAAATTTTGAATGGTATGCCCCATATTTTATTGGCGAAAAAGGGAATTTGCCGGGAAATGTCGGAAACCGGTTATATTTTTATTAGACCATGATATTTTGACAGTTTCTCGATTAATTTATTTTTACAATTAACTTTGGGTGATAATCTTTTAGTTTACCATCTTTTATTTAGGAAAAATAACAAACAGAAGAAAAATAAATGAAACCATGAAAATAAAACTTAGGATTGGATAAAAAATTTAATTCTCTCTCTGGTAGGCTAAAAGAAAATATGGGGTGTTCCATTTAAAATTTTCAGCTTTCTTGCCATTGAATATGGAGAAACGATAGTTCAACTTTTGACCACCCCGTATAAGATACTCTAATAAAACAAATGATAATCTATTTGATATCATTTGAAGAGTAATCGTACCAAGTTAGAGCTTTCTTGAATAAATATTGGCTGAGTTATGAGATTTTAAAAGCATGGTGAAATTTATCAAACAAAAACTTAATATGAAAATAACTCGAAAAATGCTAGGTACCAGTAATATTTATCAAAGTCAACATATTTTTTCGAATAGAAGTAAAAGGTGCAACTGTACCTTATATGCAACATGTAATAATGTTTCGAATAATCTTATCCAGCTATGTAGCACATTCCAAACTCATGGTATTCTTTATTCGTTATTGCACCAAATGATTTGTTCAGATCATTAAAATCTTTGGATGTTAATCCACATAAATAACACCGTTGAGTCGACTTGGTATTTGTAACAGAGTTACATACCTTGCCATCGATCATTGTAAACATTAGGTGGTGATAAACTTCAATTGCTAAATCTTCTGCTACAATTTTCATTGGTTTTACATTCCTTATTTGTTCGTCAAAATATTTTTTTTCGGTTACTACCAAATCGATATTTTCTGGACTGAATATAAATTTTATTGGTCGACACCATCTCGTGGAGGATGGAGATAAATTTTGCCATACAATTATAGAATTTTTGTCTGTAAGATCTTCAATTTTTAATTATATGGGCACCATTGACGTCAAGAAAATACTTGAATCATTATTTACAACGTTGTAAATACGTTATTACTGGTTTCTTGTTTGTACTCGCTCTGTCCGCCCGAACCGTCGAAACTCCATTTGGATAATAAAAACATTTTTGTTAAGTTTTTAGGATTCTGTTGATCCAATACTTCTTTTTGAGTTTTTGTAAGACGGATCATGGTATGATCCAACAGGGCTTGCAGCTTTCAGCGGATATCTCGGAGAAATCCAATTTAGGTCGTCCAGTAGTTTTGGATTTAAAGGCATAATTCGGAAAGTCCACTGTTTGCTCCAACCAAGAATGATTTTTCTTTAAAAATGTCTCTTTTTTTCCTTGATACAGCGTCCCATCTTTTTCGATATTCCGACATAAAAAGAGATAAAATTAAATTTAACTCTTTCTGTTCGTTTTCAGAGCAAGCCGTTTTCGTTCTTAATACAGCTTTCATATTTTGATACTTGTCGTATGTTGATCTTTGTGGACACTTGTTCAAAGTATCAAACAAAAATTGCCTTGAAAAAGGCAGTGAATTCGAAGAACAAGATCCTGTAAAAAAAATTAGGCAATTAAATTTACGTTCTACACTGAAGGGTGAACCTTCTAGTGTACAAATTTAGGAATTCTATAGAACTCTAACGAAATTCGGTGAAATTCTAGCAGAATTCCATGGACTTCAAAAGTAATTTCGGAAAATTAACATTAAATTCCAGGTGGATTTACACGATTTTCTCTTCTACTTAAATCTTCCAAAATTTCGATTCCACAAAAATCCGCAATTTTTTTTTAGTAAAATTATATAGAACAGTTTTTATTCTACATACTTGTATCAAAATTAACAACAGAAGTAGATAAGAACGTCACTTTAAATACCCAAGAATTTTTGTTAAAATTTTCTCAATCTTTAATTTGTACGTTAGAAATGCGGTTATTAATAACTGATGAAATAAATGTAAATAAATTCTTAATATACAGGGTGTATCTGAATGACGTGCCCAAACTTCAGGGGGTGATTGTTTAGGGAATTTTAAGGGTATTTTGATGTATGAACCATGGGCGACTTCGGCTCCCCTAAAGAGCTACACCACCCCTCCAAAAATGGCGGAAAATTTTGGTTTAATTCTTTTTTCTCAAAACCCATAAACGCTAGGAAAACGAAATTTGGGGAATATGTTTAACTCATAGTAGGGCACGTTTTCACCCCATTTGTACTTTCAACCTATCCTAAACTACTAAACGTAACCACCCACTATATATTTTTGCTAAAATTTTTTTATGCAGATGGTAGTAAATACATTAAAAAAAATTTTACTTAGGTAGATAATATGTAGAAAAAATAATAAAGCAAACACTGCTCGTTAAACAACGGGGTTGTCTATCAAAAGTAGGAATGAATTTTAAATTAAAAAATCTTAGTAGGCTTTGCAATCTTTGTCAGAAATATTTTTGACGTTTAAATGTCAGTGTTTTAAATAATAGTAAGAAACCTACAGCTTAACAGTTAGTGTTTGCTTAATTAATTTTTTTCTCAGAAACTATTAACTTTTCGAAGACCATCAGAGAGGCAAAAAAGTTTTAGAATATTTTCGTCTATTTAAATAAAATATTTCCAATGTATTTATCACCGTCATAAAAAAAATCTAGACGAAAATTGAACGGGGGTGGCTATGTTTATTAACTTAGAAGGGAAGATTGAAAGTACAAATAGGCTCGAAACATGCCCTATTATAAGCTAAACTTATTTCATTTTCCTGGTGTTTATGGTTTTCGGGAAAAAAAAATAAACCTAGATTTTTCGCTATTCTTGAAGGGGCGTAGCTCCTCAGGGTAGTCGAAATCGCTCATAGTTTGTATAAGAAAGTACCCTTAAAATTGCCTAAAGAATCATGCCCTGAAGTTTGGGCATGTCGTTCAGATACACCCTATATATACCTTTCGAAACGTTTTCCTTGGACAAAACACGTATAAAAAATCTCAAAAACGCATGGTTCAACAGAAATGGTTAACTTTGCACTGACATTGACAGGGATTGCTATTGTTTTACAGGTCTACGGATTGATAAGGATGGCTACTAGGATCTGTAAATACGTATTTAACTTATTTGACATACAAAAATACAAATTTTATTTCTTTATTTTACGCAAGATTTTTATGTATCTTGCCCCACTGTGCGGCGGGTACATCTGGCGGGCAGCGGGATTAATTGATCGAAAATTAATTGTTATTTTTATAAATCAACAAACGTAACTAAGGTAACGAAAAAAAAATGCAAAACCCAACTACTTGAGAATAATAATCAAAAAAATAGCACGGAGCGAACAAGGGGCATATTTTATTTTTTTCGGTATTCATTCCATAGAGTTAGCCATGCTGAAAGAGGGAAGAAAAAAAAGGGAGAAAAAAATAGTGCGTTTCAGACAGGACGTCGCGCCTTTATTTTACCTACATAAAGAAATAAAGGCGCGACGTCAGGAAGAAACCTTTCTTCCATTCATTAATTTTTTTTTTATTTTTCCCCTAGCAAATCTCATGACATCTCCGAATCCACAAAATTCTCTTACAATTTTGTTCCTAACTCTATCTCTTCTTGTCTTTTCCACTATTGTTCTTAAAGTACTCATCTCAGTTGGTTCGCATCGCAGCCATATATCTTAGGATCTTTTTCTACAGGAAACTTAGAGACACCTCCATGAGCGATATTCCAGTATATTTGAAAAGAAAGGCTTTCAAACAATGCGTGCTTCCCCCTTTGGTTATGACATGCGGTTCCGAAACTTTAACATTAACGGTGGCCATTACCAGGAGGCTCAAAGTAACGCAAAGAAAGATGGAGAGGTCGATGCTGGGTGAACCTTGAGGGACCACATGCGAAATGAAGACCTACGAAGAAGAACTGGCGTAAATGATCCGGTCAACATTATGGTAAAGCTCAAGTGGAATTGGGTGGATTATCGTCGCAAGAATGAAGAATGAGCAGTGGTTACCTGATTATATTACATCTTCGATCGTTGACAATTCTTCGTCTTCAACGCCCATTTCATCATGTTCCTCTACATTTTTGTCTGAATCTGTTATATTTTTACTTGTATCACTTTTATATGTACCGTTTGGGTATTTACCCTGGGCCGGGGTAAATACCCAGATAAATACCCATTTTATAAATACCTACCCGCCGGGTATTTACCCAGCGCCCATCACTGATTCTACCACCTGTTCAAACTTGAAATTTTTTCGTTCGATAGTTTTTGAGAAAAAAAATCGCAAAATGGATAAAGTTGCTCGCACCTTTAAAAATCGGATTCGTTTGTCATTTAACTCGCGATAAAAAGAAAGCCGGGCAGTCGAAAAATTCATTTCAAATTCACATATGTTACGTAGAAAAATGTTTAGTACTTACAAAAAAGTTTACCGCAATTTTTTTCATCAATTTTGGCACAGATTGTAGTGGCTTTTGAGAGTTTACATAGCAACGCCGTACAAATAGCGTCATAACGTTACTCCTCAAGTAAATACAATTTGAACTTCTAGGTTATCTAAAAATATTTCCTTAAAAGGCAAATTTCCCGAGTAACATCTAAATGTGAAGATAAGCATATTTATATTTACTTCGGCATCTGATGTATATCTATTATTACTTAATGTATTCCAAACCACGTTTCTCGTAATGATATCCCAAGTTTATTTACTCGAACGTGCCTTTTTCCTCCTTTGTTCATTCAATACAATTTTAAAATTTCAATATTTATTTGCAACATGATATTTTAAAAATTAATCATTTTACAAATTTTTTACACCTGCAAAGTTTCCTTTAATTACTACTCTAAACAGTTTTAATTCGTAATCCTCGTTAAATTTCCGTGTTTAACAGTTTTAAAACGGGCCTCCGCTTAGTCTATTTTAATAAAGTATAAACTCGTTATAACTAAATAGTTAATTAACGCTACGTTGTAAATCGCGTTTAAAAACTTTTAAAAGGATTTTAAAAGAATTAAATCAGCAGGACCTCGATGTAGTGTGCCTTGTTTAAAGAGATTAAAATCCTACTCTTTAAAGCTATTCATCACAATTAATGGGATTATATAATTCTAGTTTTGATTAAAAAAGAAGCCAAAAGCTCGAGAGATTTTCACATAGTCATATGAGTTATAAAATACATATAGTATATGGTCAAAAATTGTTTTAATAAATAATGATGAGGAAAAAGAATCAAGGCGTTTATCAACTTTCTTTTATTGTTAGTATAAAAATCTTTTAGAGCACGATGTACGGACGAACAATGTGTAGAAAAGACGGGAGCTTTTAAAGTTACGAAGCTTTCCGGTTCGACAAAAGAGCGTTCTAGTTCTAGACGGTATTTAGATGAAACTTCCGGTACTCGAACGTAAAAAGTTAAAAAAATTCGATGAAAGAGTTTCCCCCTAGTTTTTTTTTAGCTTTTTTTAAACCAAAATCGAATTGATTCTATTAAAGAAATTCTATTAAAGTGTGGCGTTAAGAGTTTTAAGTTACGATTCTCATTTCGTTTAAAAGGTGTTTTAATAAACGGTCGAGTGTAATCTTAGTTAGGAATTAGATAACAAATTAATGTATTTAATTAACAAATCAATATTCTTTAAATTAAAATATATGCTTTAAAACAATACCGAACGTTTGTTTATTTGCTTTATAACGGTGGGGATGTAGCTCAGTGGTAGAGCGTTCGCTTTGCATGTGAAAGGCCCCGGGTTCGATCCCCGGCATCTCCAAGTTTTTTTTTTTTGTAGCTTTATTCAATTGATAAATGTTGCAAAACAACAAATGTGAAAAACTTAGTAGGTAGAAAGATCTTAGGCCTATTGTACTGGAATTGTAAGTTGATTTATGTAGGTCAACATTTGACATACGTTGCAACTATGTAATATTATTTATTAATATGATGATGTATGAAAGAGTAGAGTAGTTGTCGACATGTGGAAAGATAGGCAGTAATACAAAAAAATGTAGTATACCGACGAGGGATACGAATTAAGAACAGAAGAAGGAGTCTTGTAAAGACGAAATCTATGGATTTGTGTGTTCTATAGAAGAAGACAAATATAAATTTAAAAGGAAAATAATGGGACAATCCAGATCAAAAGAGGAAATAATCATTGCCCAAGCAGGCAATAGTGGTGGAACAACAAACGGCTTTCCAGAAAAATACCATATGGGAGAACTAATAAGCGTTGTGACTTTTGGCATTTTCACTGCATTTACGTTCGGATCAAGCGGAGCCTCGAAGCGAAGATTAGAAGAGAAGTGAGAAGAAGTCGAGATGAACTACTCATAACCCATAGTGAAGTGTAAAAGAAAAAAAAAGTGCTAAAAAGTGTTTCTTCAGGATTATGTTAAGTGAATTTAAGGATTTATTAGAAGTCGTAGTGAAATTCAGAGGTAATATTGTAAAAGATAGTCAAGATAGACGTCTGAATTTAGATTTAACTGTTAGAAAACTTAGAAAATTAGATCAGATTGAAGAGCAGTTTAATGAATTAAAAAAATTGAATACATACAATTCGTAAGATAGAATAGGAGAAGATTCAGTAAAAATAGAACATTGTAAGTTAGAAATTAATAATTTGATTAACGCAACTAAATTAATATTAGTAGAAAGAAGAGTTGCTATAGAGTTAAGTTGTATAACCGATAGAGATAGAATTAGTAAATTGGGGGAATTAGTTAGTATAGATAGTGCAGAAGAATTAGATAAATTAGTAAATATGGGTGAACTTAAAAACGGCGGCATCACTATTACCACTGCTGAACGATACAGAATCCACAACTACACATTTAATTGACGCAATCGAATGATATGATTCTATGCTTGATAAATTGGGTAAAACTCAACTTATTCAATATGTTTTAAAAACTAGTCTTACAATTGGTACTAGTGCAAAAGTAAGATTAAATGCGGCATATAATACAACAAAAGCATTAATCGATGACATAACTTCATTTATTGAAGAAAAAGTCTGCAGCTTCTTTATCTATAGGACTAGACAAAATGATAAATCGATAGAAAATTTCGGTAAACAAATAGAAGAATTACTAGTTAATTTGACAATTTCGCAAGCAAACGGCGACAATGCAGCGGCAACCATATTACGGTCTGCTAATGAGAAAACAGCAATTTCGACATTCGCAAATGGGTTCAAAAATCATGAGTTAAAAACTATAGTTAAAGCGAGAAATTATAGTTCTTTAAAAGGCGCAATAGCTGGCGTAAAAGATGAAGTTGGGCTCATCCGCAAATGTTTTTCATTTCAGACAGTCATCAAATTAACAAAATTTTAACGGGCGTGGTAACCGATTTTTTTAATAATTCTTATAGACGTAGCAATTAATTTCAGAATAGACATCAGGCAAATACTTCAAGAGGTAATCAACATTATTTTCAAAATTCAAATTTTAGAGGACGCGGTAGAGCAGGTCAAAATTTTAAGTTTCAGAATAGAAATAATCAGCAACGTCACAACCCAACATAACCTGGTAAGGTGACTTTTAATTCCGTGATGTTTTAGGCCTTATTTTTCATAAGTTGTACAAATCCTCTGACTCAAAAGTCTTTCTGACCACTTTTCGCAGTTTTCGTCTTTCATCCAATCAGCATACTTTGAACGTCTTGATTGGCACGTTCAACACTGCCCTGTTTTCAGACAACTTTCAGACTTGGCCACATTTGTGTTAAACTTTCCACAACTCGATTACTAGATTCCCTGTTATTGTTAGACTGGAGTATTGAGGTTGATCCAAATATACAAAATATGTCGAGGAGTATCTTCGATACTTCTTCAGCAGTTTTACTTAGTAAAGGACGTAACTTATCAATTTAGTGAGGTGGTCCTGATAAACTAAAATGAACTTAAAATTTCCGTTAGGATTTGTTTGCATGTCTATTAAGTCTACCCGACAACGACTATTCATCTCATTAAATAAAATGGGTTTAACGACGAGACTTTTTCTAAGAGATTTTTGCTTCATTTGACATGGCTTGCATAATTGACGATATAAAAGAATAGCCTCTTGAGTTACATTTGCATACCTTTTTTTTTGTTTCTGCATATGTCCGAGCTGAGGGGCAGTTTAATGTGTCTATTTGGTTCACTAATGTCCATACCTACTCCGGATCTGACTGTCTTTGAAGTATCGGTGTACCAGGCTAGGGCTCTTTTTTAGTTGAGGTCCTCCCTTCGCCCAATCATCCCTGCTTCTATATATGAACTTATACGGCTGGTTGAAATTGTATTCTGTCGGTATAAGGTCCGTTTTAATTTCAATCAGATGATTTAGACATGGGTCCTTGAGGATTTCGAGGTGTCTTCTGAGGTTGCCCTGCATCAACTTGAGTGAAGAAACTGTTTTCAGTGATAAGGCACTTGAAGTTGCCTCCTTTTGTATATATAAATGGAGCGGTGTGAGACCGAGTAGGGCTTCCAAAGCAGCCGTCGGACAGGATCTCATTGCACCCGTTATGTTAAGACCTTTGACCACCAAACCAATGAGGCGTAGGCGTCCATGGGTCTGATTATTGCTACGTACGCTCAATGAG
>NW_019281496.1:9676-19786 GCF_000648695.1 Onthophagus taurus | reverse complement strand
GATAGATAAGGCTCCATATACCATATAAACATCGTTTCAATGGAAAGTCCGCTGCCCAGTTTATGATCCCTAATCTTCCTCTATCTCACCCAATTTCAAAAGAAAAGGTTGCTAATATAAAAAAACCTCTAAATCTCGTGGTTGGGGAAAACTGGGAAGATACTACCGAAGATTTCATTCATTGATACCCAACTGTTCTAACCTTACAACCAGTAAGTTTAGTAGAAGAAGATGACACAGTCTGTGAGTGTTTAGTTCCTGAAGTTGTTGTTCATATTTAATTATTCATTAATTAATACGTTTCTTGTATGTTTAATAAACAAACTTTACTTGCTAATCATTTTTTATTGGTGAACAAAGTTAGGGATAAGACACTGAGAAATTTAAATTAACTATTCAAAGTTTTTATTCGTTGGTACAAAACCAACTTTATCCTGCATAATGGTACAAGACCAACTTTCCGTCATATTCGTGCAAAACCATATAGCAATTAGGTAGTAATTAGTAATTACTGTCCGAACCCGCCTACTATAATCAAAATTTTGAGCTTTAGCGCTTACTATTTTGGAATTGAAAATTAACGCTTATTTTCCGCAAATACACCATACATGCGATACATCATTGGAAAGCTAAAAATATGCTCTTTGCATTAACATCATAATCAAGTATAGTTTGTATTTAAAAAAATACAACTTTGTGTTGTATCTCAAAAATCATCAAATATTTTTATAATTTTTCAACGGTAGTATATTCTACTTAAAAAAGTGTCTTAAGAACGTATCAACCCCATTTCTCTAATTTAAAAAATAAACGAAATATGAGCATTTTATGAAATCACGAAAATTTGACTTTTTGGCTATAACTTAAAAACAAAAGAAGAGAGTTTGCGGGATTGGGTTAGTCTCGAAAAAAGAGACCGGGACATGGCACCTACTTTTTTCGTATCTCTTATAGTTTCTGAGATAGCCTATAATAACACCCAAATTTGCCCACCCTGTACACTTGGAACTACTTGATTTTCTAACATTTGCAGATATCTGCCTCCGTCAAAATTTCCATTAATAAAAAATAGACCAATTACATTCCCCCCCATAATACCAGCCCATACATTAATTTTCTGCGGTCTCTGACTATGATCTTCTCTTATTAAACGGAATGAATTTTCGTCATTCCAATAACGACAATTGTGCCATTAACCTTACATGTTGTATATTTTTATTGAACTAAAACGCACGGCTAAACCCGAATGTTTTTATTTCTTGGTCTAGTGTTAGTTCGAGTTTTACATTAGCACTATCACTAGAACTAACACAAGAATTAGAACTAGAATAATTAGGGTTTAGCCGTCTTGAGCGACGTGCGGCTAAGCCCGAATGTTTCTAGTTCTAATGCTAGTTCTAGAGACAGTGATAAGTAGCGCTAGTTAGCATAAGATATCACTAGGTTGTAAGTATATTTTTATTAAACTAAAACTAGAACTAACACTAGACATAGAACTACAAAGTATCTAGTAGTGTTAGCTCTAGTTTTACACTAGCACTGTCACTAGAACTAACACAAGACCTAGAACTAGAATAATGCGGGTTTAGCCCTCTTGAGAGAGGTGTGGCTAAATCCGAATGTTTCCAGTTCTAGATCCAGTGTTAGTTCTAGTTTTGCCCTATCACTATAACTAACACTAGAACTAGAATAATTCGGGTTTAACCGTCTTGAGAGACTTGCGACTAAATCTACTGCTGTAGCCTTCACTTTGTGGCACAAGTCGAACTGTTTCAACTTTGTATTAAAATAGTATAGACTTTTAATACCCTTCTTTTAAAAAATTCATTGAATTACATTTCAGGAGCTGAGATATTATCATTTTCTGGGGTGTACTTTATTGTATCACTGTATAATAATAATTTAGCATTTCTTGACAAAAATGTCAAGATATCTTATGTTTTTATATATTTATGTTTTCAATTTATTGCAAGAAAATCAAATCAATAAATAAAAATCTTACCAGGTGGTCCCCAATTCTGTCCATTAAAGTTTGGATGACCATTAAATCCGCCTGGCGGTGGATTTCTTGGTGGTGCTCCTCTTCCAGCAAACATCGGGGGTGGAGGGCCTCCTCTGCCTCTAAATTGTAATGGTCCACCTGGTCCAAAGCCTCTACCTCGAAACCTTGATCCACCTTCCGGTCTAATAGCAGGTGGTCCGTTCCAACCGCCTCTTGGTTGTTGTCCGCGACCTCTAAAATTATGGAAATGTTTCTCAGTGTAACAATTACAAAAGTAACAGGAATAACTATAATTGTTTATTCAAAACGTGAACATATTTATTAGGAATGACATGAATTATTTCTGTCACATATCCATTAAATAATTGTTTACGTTTCCATGGCAACTAAGACGTTTGGCGTTAAAGAAATTAGATGAACCAACCTGAAATTCGGCCGTCTGCCTCTTCCGCCGACAAAATCGTCGCCTATGTCGACGTCGTTTTCAAAGTTTTCTTCCTCCTCGTACTCTTCGGGGTTTGCGACGCCTTCGTCGGCGTTCTCGTACTCCATCACGTCAGTATCATTCTCGGCCATGTGATTATCGCGCTTATTTACTGAATTTTTAGTATAATCGTGAAAGCGTCACTGTTAATGGCCGTCGGCTGTCAACCTTTCCTTATGGTTTCTTACTGTATTATACGAATGAAGTTAGCTATAATTTAAACTTGATAAATCAATAAACGCAAAATAGACAACAAATAAGAAGAATTTATTAATAATAATGTAGTCTGTTGTTCTTTATTTATAGGGAAGCCCTTACAAATCATAATCATTTGGAAATTTCAAAATTAAAAGACTTTTTTGGTAAAAAGAATTGCACGACATCTATGTCATATTTGCAGCATTGCCAACCCAATGGAAGATATCGATATAGAAGATACCGAGTCTACCGATATACGACTTAATCTACCGATTTTCAAAACTTCGATTATTACTTACGCATTTGAGGAAAAGTATAAAAAAGCAATATTGTTAAGACGTTTGCGACACTTTCGTTCAAAAAATTTTTATTATAACATGCTCCGATTCGCGAGTTTTACCATTAACAACTTGTAAAACAATGAAATTCATCAAATTTTAATTTTTTCGTATTTTTTTTTGATATTTAAGCATCTTAGAGCAAAAGTGAATGAGAGCAATATTGTTAAAAATAAAATTTGCTACAATTTTCGTTCCACAAGTTTTTTTATAATATGCTCCGCTTCACGAGTGTTACCATTAACAACTTGAAAACGCAACAAATTCATCTAACGTTCATATTTTTGTATATTTCTCAATATTGACGCATTTTAAAGCAAAAATGTAAAAGAGCAATATTGTTAAGAATAAAATTTGCTACAACTTTTCTTCTAAAATTTTTTTTATAACTTGCTCCGATTCCCTAGTGTCAACATTAACAACTTGTAAAACAATGAAATTCATCAAATTTAAATTTTTTCCTATATTTTCGTTATCTATGCATCTGAGAGCAAAAGTGTTAGAGACCAATATTCCTATGAGTGAAGTTTGCTACAACTTTTTACTAAAGCTTTTTTTCTAAGCCGTTACGAATCCAGTGTTCTACCATCAACAAGATGCAAAACCACGATTTCATCTAATTTTCACCTTTTTAAAATTTCCCCGATATTTATGCATCTGAGAGCAAAAGTGTAAGAGAGCAATATTGTTAAGAATAAAATTTGCTACAAATTTTTTTGTAAATTTTTTTTTATAACATGCTCCGATTCTCTAGTTTCACCATTAACAACTTGTAAAAGAATGAAACTCATAAAATTTTAATTTTATCGTATTTTTTCGTTATCTATGTATCCGAGAGCAAAAGTGCAAGAGACCAATATATTATGAATGAAGTTTGCTACAACTTTTATACTAAAACATTTTTCTAAACCGTTGCGAATCAGGTGTTCTACCAACAACAAAATGCAAAACCGCGATTTCATCTAATTTTCACTTTTTGGAATTTTCCTCCATATTTATGCATCTGCGAGCAAAAGTGTAAAGGAGCAATATTGTTAAGAATAAATGTTGCTATAACTTTTGTTCTAAAAGTTCTTCTATAACATGCTTCGATTTCCGAGTGTTACCATTGACAACTAATAAAACAACGAAGTTCATCACATTTTCATATTTTCGCGATATTTAAGCATCTGAGTGCAAAAGTCAAGGAGAGCAATATTGTTAAGAATAAAATTTGCTACAACTTTCGTTCAAAAAGTTTTTCTTGTAATATGATCCGTTTATCGAGTATTACCATTAACAACTTGAGTTTGCAACAAATATATCAAAGTTTCACATTTTTGTACTTTTATCGATATTTAAACATCTAGAAGCATAAGTGTAAGAGCACAATATGTATTGTTAAGAATAAAGTTTTCTACAACTTTTGTTCTAAATGTTTCCTTATAACATGCTCCGATTCCCGAGTATTACCATTGACAACTAGTAAAACAACGAAGTTCATCACATTTTCATATTTTTCCCGATATTTAACCATTTGAGAGCAAAAGTCATGGAGAGCAATATTGTTAAGAACAAATATTGCTACAATTTTTGTTCTAAAAGTTTTTTTTAAGACTCCGATTCTCGAGTGTTACTATTGACAACTAGTAAAACAACGAAGTTCATCACATTTTCATATTTTATAATAATAATAATAATAATATGACGTTATTGTATCCCATATAGAACAAAGAGAAAAATAAAAAATATATATACAGTTTAATTTATTAGCTCACCATCAAACTTTGACATATGATAGCTAATCCAATTACTAAAAAAAATGTTAATGAACATATGTCCTATTTCAATTATTTACGAAATTATAACACTTTAAAGTTTTAATTTTATATCATAATTAACTTCTTCACAATTAACTGCTTCACAACGACGAATTAAAGAATTCTTCAGCCAAATTAAAATGTCTGGTTGATTTCTTATTTCAGAGCAGCCATTGTATTCTTTTTAATAACTGTTCTCGTGTGTTAATTTCCACTTGATACACAATTTGTTTCATTTGACCACATAAGTAGAAATCCAATGGATTAAGGTCGGAGGATCTAGGTGGCCAAGCAAATGGACCATTATTACCAATCCACTTGTTTGGAAAATATTGGTTTAACCACTCGACAACTAGTCTTCCGCGATGAGGTGGGGTACCATCATGCTGGTACCACATATTTTGAATTACATTGAGAGATATACAGTGTGTCCCAGGATAGATGTTACAAGAGGTATTATATAATGACTTAAAATTTTTTGAATTTTATTTTAAGGCTAAGGAATTAAGCCCTGCTTGGTGTGAAGAGAATTTTAAGAATATTTTCATATTTTGCAAACAAAGTCGGCCTTGACAGTGAAGCGAAAACTATTTTTAGTTTAGGTAAAGTAACCTTTTTGTTCATGATACGGAAAAATATTAGTAAGAAAAGTTGTTCAAAATAAGAAATTATGGTCCTATACAAATTTCAGAAGGATCCATCTACTTTGGTTGAACCATTACAGTTTACTTTAAATAACATAAATATTGTATAATTTTATTTTATTTATAAAAAATCGAACATCAACACAACTGTCGTTTATTCAACATAATATCCCTTTTTGTTGCACACTTTTCTATACGATGCCTAAATTCTCTCAAGCTTTTCTGAATTTCTTCGATGCGTATTTGTCCTATAGCATTTGTTATCCGTTGTTTTAGTATGTCTCGATTGTTTGGTATTGGTTGAGCGAAAACTAGTTGTTTAAGGCGACCCGACCCCATAAAAAAAATCTAATATTGTAAGGTCGGGAGACCTTGGAGGCCACGCAATTCTAGATGACACCATTTCTAGATATAATCTTATTTCGAAATATTAAATTTAACCATTCAGATACGCGTGCTGTAGAATGTGCAGAGCATCCATCGTGTTGAAAGTAAATGGCCTGTCTTTCTATCAGCGGCATGTCGTCTAAGTATTCTTCCCTGAACCTTTCAAGTAGCTGTAGATAAGAATACTGATTTAACGGCCCCTCTATGAAGAAAGGTCCAATAATACCTAAACGGTATGAAATGGCGCACCACACATTCCAGTATGACCAGTAACGACAATTTTGAGAAGAAATAACGCCATTTGTACTAATAGACGTTTCGTCCGAAAACACAATCTTTTTATAAAAATTTCGTTCCTCAATGCATTTCTCCCCGATGGTAAGACAAAATAATAATCTACGGCCTTCATCGCCTTCTTCAAGGGTATGCACAAATTTTGGTTTGAATTGGATGTATAAATTCTATGCAATTCCGATTTACTAATATTAAGAGAATGTGAACGTTCCCTCAATGATTCCCTAGGATGTTCTTCGACGGAATTAAGCGCAATAATAGTTGCGGCATCATTGTCGTTATATTTCCTTTTTTCTTTCTTAACGTTAACAACACTCCCCGATGTAAGAAAATTCTTAACTATTCGCATGACCGTCATACGTGTAAGATTGGTATTAGGAAATCTCTCGTTAAACTGCTGCACCACTGCTCTTAGTACACTTTGCCCAAACCCATAACACTGCACGACGTAAATTTTCTGTTCTAAGGTTAACATAATGCAAGAGTTATTGAGAACTAAAACTGAGGTATTGACAATTTATTTGTCAATATTTACGACTACTTAAGTTATTTTTTTTTCATGGCATTTCCATTGTTTTTTTTCTTCACTCTGATCTAATCTAAAATGTGGTGGATTAATCAATATAGGTAGATCTTTCTGAAATTTTGCATAGTGCCATAATTTCTCATTCTGAACAACTTTTCTTAATGAAATTTTGCCGTATCATGAACACAAAGCTTACTTTACCTGAACTAAAAATAGTTTTCGCTTCACTATCAAGGCCTAGTTGATTTTCGAAATATGAAAATATACCTAAAATTCTCTTCACACCAAGCAAGGCTTAATTCCTCAGCCTTAAAATAAATTCAAAAATTTTTAAGTCATTATACCTCTTGTAACATCTATCCTGGGACACACTGTATCTTCCAGTAAATCAAAAAGTGTATTGTTCAAAAAAAAATCTGTAATTTATAGCGTTCAAATGTCCACCAAGTACATGCAAACCTAGTAAATTGTTGTTAAATATTCAACCCCAAACGTTGATGCTGAAACGTTGTTGAAATTTCCTTGGTCTAATCGCATGCGGATTTTGTTATGCCGAGATATGTTCATTATGGTAATTATTTATACCATCTTGTGTAAAACATGATTCATCTGTCCAGAAAACATTTAAAATGAAGTCATTATTTTGGGCATGTTGCTGCAATCATTCATGAAATGCTAACCGTTGCTGATTATCTCCTGGTTGCAGAGCTTGAACATTCTGTTTACGATACGGATGAAGGACTTCGCGGTTCAATACGCGCCATGCAAAATTTTGACTTACATGTATGTTGTGTACTATTCTTCGAGTGCTGATGGAAGGATTATCAACGACAACATTAATTACAGCTTCTTCGTCCTCTACATAAACTACATGCGGTCAAATAGCTTTTGCTGGAGCAGGATTACCTGTTTCTAGAAGTCTTCTGAAAGAATCGCTAAAAACTGAATAATATGGCAAATGATGCTGTGGAAATCTTTCTTGATATTCTCGTACTGATTGTCGAGCATTTCCATTGCAAAAACCGTACACGAAAATTATATCCGCATACTCTTTAGTGCTATAAACAAACCTTACAGCAAACTGACATATTACAATCACAACTTTGCTTTTGTATGGCTTTTGTTGAATGTTTGGTTTTACTGGCTATTAAATTCGTTGCAGAAAACTGTAAAGTGTTATAATTTCGTAAATAATTGAAATTATTTATCATTAACATTTTTTTTTGATACTTTGATTAGATATCATATGTCAAAGTTTGATGGTGAGCTAATAAATCACCCTGTACAGGGTGTCCCAATTTCGATGTCCGCATAGGCTATCTCCGAAACTCCAAGAGATAGAAAAAAAGTAGCTTACATGTCATGATCTCGTTTTTCGAGAAAATGCTAATGCCGAAAACTGCGAACAGCTATCGTCTTTTGTTTTCGCCCTATCGGCAAAAATTGATAATTTTGCGAAAACGATAATCGCGAATATCTCATTTATTATCAAAGACGGGGTATTATAAATAAAACATTATATGGGCAACTTTTTACGAAGAATTCAGTGGTGTAGGTAGAATTTTTTTTTCCATCTTTTATTTTCGAGATTTTAGACCTAACTTTATTTTTTTTAAATGGAAACCATAGTTGTCTATGGCTTAAACTAATTTGTTATTTTTTCTGATAACAAATATATGTAGTTTGTGGGGTATATTTCTTATAGTTATTGAATAATTAACAAAAATTCATTTTGTTCTATCTAAAACTAATGTATGTATTTAAAAGTTAATGTTGCCATGGTGAAAACCATACATACTATGATGGAACATAATGTAGCAAATAATTGCCAAAGTTTGTATTTAAAAATTCGATAGCAACTCTGGCATTATGTGCTGGTACGAAGCACCAGCGTGTTAAGTACAAAGTATAACAAAACTGAATAAAACTTTACAATGAATTTCGAAAATTATGAAAAATGTAACATGATGGAATGCTATATGTTAGCAGATAAGAATGCGACGTTAGCCGCAGAATTGTATTTCACAAGATATCCGGAAAGAAGACAACCGCACGTAAGAACCTTCAGCCGATTAGCAGAAAATTTAATAGATTTTTGAGCCTTCCCCAAACCACGTGCAAAAACATACCAAAATGACCTGCAAGAAGATGAAGTCAATGTGTTGGCTTCACTTGCGATAAATCCTTCAACATCTTGCAGAGAAATTGAACAAGACGTCCAACAGCCGCTGTTCCCGAATGTGAAAGAAAAATAAGTATAAACCATACAAAGCGGGGCTTATCTACTCATTATTTACGTGTCGGAGATGTCAATCTAAGATTAGAATTTTGTAGATGATATTTAGAAAAATTAAATAGTCTGCTGTTTGTTCAAAATGTCATCTGAACCGATGAAGTCTCTGAGTGTTCAAAGAAGATTGGGATTCAATGTATGGTGTGCGCTTTTAGATAATAGAATTTTGCCATATAGTATCTACCATAAAAACTTAAATTCAGAGAAATACCTCAATATATTAAGGCAGCACTTGAGCCTTTGGTCGACAATTTGGCACTAAATATGTCTCAAATGATATATTTTCAATATGACGGAGCACCAGCACATAATGCCAGAGTTGTTAGTGAATTTTTAAATACTACTACAAACTCCTTGCTACTAACTTTGACAATAATTGGAAACAATGCTTTCCCTCATGGTATGGTTATCACCATAACAACATTAAGTTTTAAATACATACAATAGTTTTAGAAAGAACAAAAAAAATTGATACATTATATTCCATCATAGTATGTATGGTTATCACTAGGGCACGAAACTTTTGTAACAAAACGATACGATTTCCCCCCTCCACTTGTTCTCATTGGCTAGTTTTCTAGGAAGCCACTGAGAACAAGTGGAGGGGGGAAATCGTATTCTTTTGTTACAAAAGTTCCGTGCCTTAGTTATCACCATAGCAACATTAACTTTTAAATACATACATTAGATTTAGATGGAACAAAATGAATTTTTGTTAATTATTCAATAACTATAAGAAATATACCCCACAAACTATATATATTTGTTATCAGAAGAAAATAACAAATTATTTTAGGTCATAGCCAACTATGGTTTCCATTTAAAAAAATAAAGTTACGTCTAAAATCTCGAAAATAAAAGATGGAAAAAAAATTCTACCTACGCCGCTGAATTCTTCGTAAAAAGTTGCGTATATAATGTTTTATTTATAATATTCCATTTTTGATAATAAGTGAGATATTCGCAATTGTCGTTTTCGCAACATTTTCAGTTTTTGCCGATAGGGCGAAAACAAAAGGCGATAGCTGTACGGAGTTTTCGGCATTAGCATTTTCTCGAAAAACGAGATCATGACATGTAAGCTACTTTTTTTCTATCTCTTTTAGTTTCGGAGATAGCCTATGCGGACATCGAAATTGGGACAC
>NW_019281495.1:0-19255 GCF_000648695.1 Onthophagus taurus | reverse complement strand
GAATATCGTTATTTCTGGTAAGATTACAAAAAACTTAATCATTATCGTGATTTATTTATTTATATATTATTATTTATTTAGCTGTTAGAATAAATAAATGACTGATTTTAGTATAAATAAGATTTGAGGTTATGTTATAAAGAAAAACAATACAATTAAGAAAATAACTTAACTGTCCAATAACTGATTAACTTTATCATGAAAATTAACCCAAAATTATTTATTTTTTAAGGTTGGTCATTAAGTGTTGACATTTAAATTTCGAAATGTCATTGTTAAAATAAAAAAATACTTACTCATCATCATGCGCTTTAATATCATGTGCCAAATCCTGATGATTTTTCAATAATTCCTCAGCCGTTTGAACATCTCGAACGGGATTTTCTTGATTTAACTGTTNGGTATAACCGGAAGTACAAAAAGAATGATTTCATGTCGTAATAATCCGTTTTAGCGACCTAATTATGCATTCCAAATGGTTTTCTTATATCACCAATAATAAAGAAAAATATGGGGGTGAGCCACTTTTGAGGGACACCCGGTATATATATATATATAAATTCATTTATAATCTTTTACCAAACAACATTTTCTGAGTTTGTATTTAAATCTACCGATTTTTTATCATTGATTCTACCGACATTTGGTCGGAATAGGTTGGCAACGCTGTTGGTAACTCTGAATTGAACATTAAATCTCTAGATGTCAACGTCAAACAAATAATTTTAATTATTTTGAAAAGGAATATCGTTAATTTCTGGTAAGATTACAAAAAACTTAATCATTATCGTGATTTATTTATTTATATATTATTATTTATTTAGCTGTTAGAATAAATAAATGACTGATTTTAGTATAAATAAGATTTGAGGTTATGTTATAAAGAAAAACAATACAATTAAGAAAATAACTTAACTGTCCAATAACTGATTAACTTTATCATGAAAATTAACCCAAAATTATTTATTTTTTAAGGTTGGTCATTAAGTGTTGACATTTAAATTTCGAAATGTCATTGTTAAAATAAAAAAATACTTACTCATCATCATGCGCTTTAATATCATGTGCCAAATCCTGATGATTTTTCAATAATTCCTCAGCCGTTTGAACATCTCGAACGGGATTTTCTTGATTTAACTGTTCTTTAACGTCTCCAACCCAACCTAAAAGGGCTAAAGCACTATTTGTGAAGATCTGTTGTCCAACAGCATTTTCCAATCCCTTTTTACGATCCGCTGCCTTTTCGCTAACCTGATTCCAAAAATCATTAATTTCCGCTTGACGTTCATCGACATTTTTCTTTTCTTGCGGATAAGCTGACTTGACGGAATTCGCCAATAAATCAACTTTATTAACTTTTTCTTCGACCGGAGCTAATTCGCGTTCGAGGTGTTGGTGTCTTCTTTGTAACGCTTGCACCGTCTTTAAATCGTGCGCGTGAATCGGCGCTTCAAGTTGTGCCATTTTCTCCAACATCCAATCTTTAGCCTCATCGCAAGTCCTCGTGAATAATTCGACGCTACTAGCACCTTCCAAACTACGTTCTTTTTGAGCTTTTAATTTATTTAAACGATCCCAAGCCGAATGTATTTGACGATGTCTCGCGCGAACTTTATCGATTTGAGCCGGTTTGCGTTCTTCGAAATCTTTAACTTGATTATCGAGGGCTTCGATTCTTTTGTTACTTGCCGATAAATCTGTGACGAATTTTTCGTATTTTCGCTTAGCTTGTTCGACGTTTTCATTGGGATCATCGGATGTTAATAATTTTTCTTTGTCTTTTATCCACTTTTCGAAGTCATCGCATTCTCGGTAGAATCCGAATAATCTGATTGCGTCTTCTAATTGGGTGTATCTCGACGCGGCTAATTCTTGGCATTCGTTGTAATTGTCGTTGATGTTTTTTTGTCGCTTCGGAACCGAATTACTATCGTCGACTTTTCTTTTTTCAGTACCCCCTTTCGGTTGCTTTACGACTTTAACGGGAACTTTTTGTTTCACCATTTTGGTCTTTTTCACTTTTTGAGTTGCCTTAATTTTTTGTGGTTTTCTAACTTGCACTTGCATTACCATCGGTTCGATTTCTTTGACGTAATTAGCCGGGGCGAAACCTTCAACGCCGCTGGTTTTTTTACGGACACACCACCAATCTGGGTTGCTTTTGTTTAATAAGATCATTACGTCTCCTTTGGCCATTGTGAAGCCGTGGTCGTTGAATGGGTATAAAGCGCGAACTTGTGGGATAACTTTGTCTTCGATAACCGTGCGATTTTCTACTTTATCGATTTCTTCTTCTTCCCAAACTTCGGTTGGGATCATTCTGATTTCGTAGCTCCATTCTTCGACGGGTTCGTTAATATCGACTTGGGCTGTAAGATCGAGGTGAGAAATTCCTGCTGATATTAATTGTTCCGCTTGGTTATTTAAGCTTTGAATGTCTCCTTTATAAGCGTTTAATTCTCCTTGTAAGTCGCGAAGCCTTTGTTGGAGAGCTTGGGCGCTTGGTTCGTCTGATCCGTAATCGGTTGATGTTAATAAAGATTTTTTTTCGTGCAACCACGAATCGGCTTCGTTGGCGTCGGCGTAAAATTGATAAGCTTCCGCTGCGTCTTGGAGTTGTTTTGCGCGCTCATTCGCCAATTTTTCAAGTATTTCCCATTCTTTTTTGATGTTATCGATTTGTTGTTGGATTTCGGCCGAACGGGGGTGCTTGGCTTGGATTAATTGGTTTGAGGTGTGCCCTAACCTATCGAATTTATTTTTTAAATTTTTGATTTCATCCGTGAGGAGTTTGTGTTTTTGTTGGAGGTTTAGAACTCCTCGGAGATCTTTCGCTGTGATCCCAGCTTGGCAAATACGTTGTTTTTCGATTAACCACGCTTCCTCATCTTCGATGTCTTGGAGGAATTGATAGAAATTGCGGGCTTCTTCGAGAAGTGCGCGTCTCTTTGCGCTACATTCCTTTAAAATTAAAAATCATATATCATATTAATTACAGCAAATCGTGTAAGTCGAAATTCGATAAATAAATATTATAAAATCAAGGATTAACAACCATAAATTTTGTGAATAAAATCTTTCGCTTATATTTGACTTTTTGGCTATAACTTAAAAACAAAAGTAGTTAGAGATTTGGTCTTTGCGGGATTGGATTAGTCTCAGAAAAAGAGACCGAGACATGGCACCTACTTTTTTCGTATCTCTTATAGTTTCTGAGATAGACTATAATAACACCCAAATTTGCCAAAATGGATACTTTTAAAGGGAAACAACTCCTCTTTCTATAAAAGATGATATCACGTCTGAGGCTCGATTTTTATAAGAACGGTTTCAAAGATACAGGATGTTTTTTAAAAAATTGCATTTTCGAAAAGTCGTCATAACTTTTTCTTATTAATAAATCCTTCTTTCTGTGAAAACATTTCCAAAGCAACTTTTGATGTAGAATTCGATGGTATAAGTTAGCTTTCCCTCAAAGCAATATTTTAATAGTTATTGGCATAAAAATGATTTTTGCAAATGGATCACCCTATATATATTTGCAAATTGGACGAGAGCATAAAGTTTCGTTTCCACAAATATAGCACAGTTGATATCTCGTTCAAGTCTTCTTTGAAATACGCAACTTGGAAACTTTTAAGATTTTTAATTACGAGTAGGCTAATGGGTTTTGACGGCGCTTCTGTCAAATTTTGATTCAAGTTGTATCTAAGTGTTAGTGCTTATCCTTAGAGTATTATTTAGTTTCAAAATAATGTCATATAAAAATTATGGAACGTGATAGCTTGTTTTATACAATCTGGGGATAATGCAGAGTCTGCAGGAAATTTATATCATGAACGATATTCAGAGAGGCGGCAACCTTTTAATGATATTTTTAGAAATTATGATATAATCTACAAAATAGCGGTCAATTCGAAAAAAAAAGATCAAAAACTTATACACCGAATGAAGACGGGGAATTAGGTGAAGTAGTAGTTTTAGGGGCAATGGAAAATAATCCATAGATATCAACGCGGCAATTGAGTGTAACCACGGGAATTCCAAGAACCAAAGCTGGGAGGATTTTGAAAAAATTCAGATTTAAGCCATACAGAACTAGCAAAGTCTCAAATTACCTCAGATCAGGAGATTTTAAACAGCGCATAAATTTTTGCCTATGGTTCTTGGAAAAATGTGACGAAGAACGCAACTTTTCTTTAAATTGTATTTGGACATATGAAGCGTATGTAAATAGTACTGGTGCACAGCACAAATAAAATATTTGAACATATTTAGGCAACAAATAGAACCTGTTGTTGACGATTTACCTCTGGCGCACCTGCGAAATGTATATTTTCAAGTTTATTGACCGCAGCTTTTGGTGATTGTTGGTTAGGTAAACAAGGTTCTATTCGTTGGGCGGCTCGTAACACCTATGGATCTTTTCCTTTGGGGAATATTGAAAGATGTTATCTACAAACAACCAATAAATTCCCGACAGCAATTAGAAGTCACAGTTGTGAACGGTTTTGTAACACTTAGGTCCACTGAGCTTATCAACTTGGCAAAAAGGGCTAAAAAAAGATGTCAATTGTGTATAACATAAACCATTTTGAGGACATTTTGAACATTTTCTATAGAAAAGGGGTTTAGTTTTGTTGTTATTTGTTGCCATATACAGGGTGTCTCAGCGAGACCGGCCATTAGATGTTTCTGGGGTTCTGGCCAAAATAAAAATTTGAGAATTCAGATTTAAAATTGATGATAATAGAGAAAGATAACATAATCCATAACCAATACCATCATAGCTAATACCATTTCTTATGTACAAACCAGGAAATCTCAAAATATCAAAATTGGCAGTCATTTACATTAAATTTTGTTATGATTAATAAATTAAAAGTGATAGAGGAAAATGTTTCCTATAAAAATTGATGATAATAGATAAAGATAACATAATCCATAACCAACACCACCATAGCTATCTCCATTTCTTATGCACAAACCAGGAAATCCCAAAATATCAAAATTGACAATCATCTACATTAAATTCTGTTATGATTAATAAATTAAAAGTGATAGAGAAAAATGTTTCCTATAAAAATTGATGATAATAGATAAAGATAACATAATCCATAACCAACACCACCATAGCTATCTCCATTTCTTATGCACAAACCAGGATATCCCAAAATATCAAAATTGACGATCATCTACATTAAATTCTGTTATGATTAATAAATTAAAAGTGATAGAGAAAAATGTTTCCTATAAAAATTGATGATAATAGATAAATAAGTTATATATATATATATTAAATAAGATAAATAAGTTATGAATAACATTGCAATTTGATTCAGCCGTGCTCAAGTTATTCGAATTTTTCTAGAAAAATCTGCTCCAGCAGACATTTGTTCAAAAAATCAGAGAACACTCGATTTTTGGGATATCAATTTAGGATTCAGAATATGCTTAAACAACATGATGGAGTATGTTTTGGTGCTGAGAACGGTTATCTAGATCATTTGGTCACTTTACTATGGCACGTTAACTTTTCAAAATTTGGAAGTACCATAACTTCATTTTTTTAAATGGCACCTCCCATATTTTATTACTTAGTCATCTTCAGCGTCTCATTTTACATATTTTATACTCCATATGTCATGTACCTAATGTTAATAGTTTCGGAAATAATTAGGGTTTTTTGAAAAATGCACATGTCATATGGATATTTAGCCTAGTGTGCCTTCTCGGGGGAAACAAGCCTTCTCAATGAGTTCTTGTCAAAGACTCACTTGTTTACGTCACTTGATGCATGTGAGCTAATAATTATCTGTATTTTTGTAAAGAAAATTTTATGCACTCGTCGAATTTGCAAAAATATATTAAAAAAAAATATTTTTATGTCAATAACTGCTAAAATTATGCTTTGAGGCAAAGGTATTCCATCGAATTCTACATAAACAGTTGCTTTGGAAATGTTTTCACAGAAAGGAAAATTTATCAATAAGAAAAAAGTTATGACGACTTTTCGAAAATGCACTTTTTTGAAAAACACCTGTGTCTCTAAAATCGTAAAAGATATCGATATATGGTTTTTGACATTAAGTTTCTTATAAAAATCGAGCCTCAGACACTGATGTCATTTTTCCTCTATCTCTTATAGAAATAGGAGTTTCCCTTTAAAAGTGCTCAATTTGACCCACCCTGTACAGGATGGTTCAAATTCGGTGTCCAAATAGGCTATCTCAGAAACTCTCTCTCTGTCTCGATCTCTTTTTTTAAATAAATTCGAAGTAATTACGAAAAATCGCGTAAGTCGAAGTTTTACTGTATACATAATTAATTAACTTACTTGTAACTCGATAAAAGCTGATTCTAATTCGTTTAATTTTCTTTTAACCAACTCCTCTTCTTTGGGGCTTTGCGCCGCATTTTCGCACATTCTCTTCAATTTTCTTTGAGTTTCTCCTAACGAGGTGACTTGAAGTTCTTGTAAAGCGTGTTTTTGTAATAATTCTTCGACTGCGAATAAATGCGCGCCGGTATCGACAGAGCTTAAGTCGGTTTTTAATAGGTTTATGCTAGCTAAAGTGGTGTCGATTTCGCGTAAAAGTCCCATAATGTTGCCCATTCGATTTAAACTAAATTTGTGTTTCTCTAAGAGTTCTAATAAATAATTCCATTTTCCCAAAACTTCTTGTTCGCGAGCTTGGACTTTATCTGAATTTCGATAATTTTCGCTTAAAAGCTCGTTGGCCATTTCGGTTAAATCATGAAATCTTTCTTCTCTCGCTAAGATATCGGCTGAAATAGCTTCGTGCTTTTTAACGGTGGCGTCAACTTGGGCTAAGTTTGATCCATATCGGGGGTCGGAAAGTACTTGGATCATATCTTTTAAGTAACCTTCGCGTAAAATGCTTTTCTTTTCGAATTTGTAATTTAATTGTTCTAATCGTTCTTGTCTGCGGAGTTCGTTACGCAGCCCGACTTCGCGGCTATGTTCAGCTCTTTCTAACATTTCCCAAGCTCTTTCAATATCTTGAACTAACTTCCCATCGGGTGGCGTAAAAGTTGGTTGTTTTAATTCAGTTAATTGAGTGTTAATGTTAAAGTATAAAGCTTCAATTTCGCTTCGTTCTTTATATTTAGGCGGTTTTTCTATCGTCCTATATTGCCCAAAAGCTAATAATAAACTTTGGATTCCCTCTAAAGAATTTGGAAAATCCCTATTTTCCAATTCAACAACTTTAGCTTTAATCCACTCCAATAAATTTGAAGTAAATTTGTCGTATTGATTTTTCATTTTATCCGCTTCGACCATTTGGCTAATAATTTTTGCTATTCTTCTCCCACTTTTCTCTTCGTTTTTCATTCGGGCAAAAGTATGATAATAAGAAGCGACGTAAGTCATTATACTCTTCTCATCTGGACGTGTCGTGTCGATGTCTTCGGCGTCTAATAGTTTTGGAATGCCCAATTCGTTGTTGGCCATATCGAAGGCGTGATTTAAATTATCGAGCGGTTTCCCGTTGAGGAGATCGTTAAAATCGAAAAGATCCGGACGATGGGCGTGAATTAACGCGTTAAATCCAAGTCCATTTCGCCACGATGATGAAAAATCGGTGATGTGGACTCCGTTGTACCCGTGTGTTTTCCTCTGGGCCCATAATAAAAGGGCGTCTTTGGCTGATTTTTTTTCGGAACTTTCATTTTCTTCATCCTAAAAACAATTAAACCATCATTATTTATTTATATACTACATATTGTAACGTTTTGTTCATTTTGTTATTTTGATAAGGAAACACGATTATTTATTAAACAAAAAAAAATTACTTTATAACTTATTACTTTATATATAGGGTTTAAATAAAAATAACAATAATAATATAGCGAGTTCAGGTTCAAATAAGAAAAATTAATTTTACAGGTTTCTATATTTAACTTCGTATACCGCCAATATAACAGACGTTATACAATTTGACAGATGTCAAACTATTATGTTTACGTTAAGAAACTAATAAAAATTATAAAGACTTAAGTCTGTCGTAAATTAGTTTGAATTATTGACATGAACAGTAAAACTCCCACTTATCTGATAAATAACTGTTAGGTGATGTGCGATTCAACTCGATTGAAGATCTCTATTGGGTCGGAGAACTAATTTTAGGTTAGAAAACTACTTTGAATTTTTTTAGGTTAGATTTTTTAATCAAATTTATCAGAGCTCTTGCCCTTACTAAATTGGACTGACTTGGCTCAACTTTTTCCTCTTCTTATATAACCTTTTCCCCTTCTCCAGAAATTTTTTTTAAACCCTCTACCCTCATTGGTAGATGGGTTTCGCGCCATTTCTTCTTTTAAAAATATTTTAAATACATCTAAATTTAGAAAACGCCATCTATCGGATTTTTTTGGAATTACTCCAAATTCCAAAATTTTCTTTTATTAATATCTTCTTTATTCCTTCACTACTCTGGATGAGACTTCGTATTTAATGCATATGTCCTTCTATTGCAGTCATACATTGGAGGTTTCAAAATTCTCCAACCACAAAAGAAGTTTGAAGTTTACAAATTTAAAATACAATTTCCAAAGTCAAAATCGTTCAAAATCTTCCGGAATCTAATAAATTAGATGTAGCTGACACTGATCTTCCCGTTTTGGATGGTTTTGAATGAATATTAACAGTTTTAAAAGAATTATGAGCAACTAAAAATTAAATGTCAAATGAATTGAGGTTATGTCTCTCTCTCAGGTAACCTGTCTCGGAAGCTTTATTACAATATGTTATTTAACGAAAGATACTACGTTACGATGGTATGTACAAAAACAAAATTAAACCTATCTGGGTACAAAAGAGAAAACCACCAAAAAAGGAATACCAGAGAATAAGGACTGAAGAACTAAGAACAGAACGGGAAAAAGTGGAATACCAGTATAGAATCAATGAATTGTTAATGCAACGTGGAAGCTGGGAGAAGTGCAGTGCAATACGAGGAAAAGATAGAAGGAAGGCCACATTGCAGGATCCTGGGAGAATTCTGGAGGGAAATCAAGGTGTTGATATATGGACAGGAAAATAGGGAAGGATATTGTAGGAGAGTGGGATATTCAATAACTGGGATCGGCAATAGAAGATTGGAGAGAGGTGAAATGTAGAGAGAACTGAGGGATAGGGACAGGGACATACAGAGGCAGAAGTGAAGGTCCGGGAGATATACGGGAAGGAGATATAATGTAAGATATGGGGACATAGTGATAGAGGAACTGCCAAAGTATTTGTTGATGGAATGGAACGAGGAAGGGAAGAGAGTGGTGGCCAGATACCGCTATGGCAATAAAGAGAGAGAGAACAGGTACTGGACGGACGACGTGGAGAGGTGGTGTAGGCTATGTCGAGAGGATTGGGAGACGCTAGAACACATGCTGAGAGGAATTTGGAAGCCCTACTCGGTCTCACACCGCTCCATTTATATGATGTATAATTGATGTAGGGCAACCTCAGAGGACACCTCGAAATCCTCAAGGACCTATGTCTAAATCACCTGATTGAAGGCTAAAGTTACAATAGATCTTATAGGTCGCGATAACGAGGCTTAGGGGCCGCTCCCCTCAGCCCGGCAGCAATAGTAATAATAACAAATTGATCTCAACAGAACGTCCAGGGTAGAAACCGTGTTCTTCCATACCAATACATGACTCATTTTGAAAAAATAGTTTATAAATGAGTTTAAATGATTATTACAGTTTCCTATAATTTAATTTTATTCGGCGATAATAGAGGGCGACTTCTTCAATGTGTTAAATCATATAACATTTTTTAATTTATTTTTTTTTTGATTTTATTTTTTATAGTTATTAACCAAGGATTTTTGATCGTTAAAATTTTTACGATACCATCATTTTACGCGATAAGGTAAATGAAACATTTTATTTTTGGAACAACACGTAACAAAAAATGTAACAATACGCGGTTCTATTCGTTTATGGCTCGTTTTTAACATTAGTTTTAACACTTATTTTTTTAAACAATAGCGATTACAACATGCTTTTTAATCTACTTTTAAATCTGGATTAATTTTTAAACAAAATAAAGGTTTAAAACTTTTAAGTTGATATTATCAAAACATTTTTTAAGTCGCGTTCATTTTTAGCTCTTGATGTCACACTTATGGCACGTTAAGAGTAAATAATCGATAAGATAAGGAGGATATCAGTTTAATAAAAAAAAAATAAATTAAGCAACACGATGCGATTTAAAAAAAAACTAACTTACCACATCAATTTCAATTTCTTGGATTTGAAACCTTAAAATAATCGTCCAAATTAGACCCAAAATCAATCTGGGGTTTCCATCTACGATATCTTCCGCTCCAATACTTTCCAGGCGAACCTTCGTATGTAAAAACGCCAAACTTTTGTTGACGTTTTCGATTTTGTGAACTCGCATCTTTCCATTGTTGGGTTTTGCTAGTTTTTCCCCCGAAATTATTTCTAATAATTTCAAGAGAATTTTTCCATCCGCTAAGTCCGTGAAGAGATCGTGAACTTCTAAACGAACCTAAATTAAATTAAAATTAAAGATTAAAATTGAAGATTAAGATTAAGAAAGAAAAAAGATCGAGGTATTAAAAAGAATTACTAAAAATGGGATTTAATCGGATTAAAACTGAAATTCTAAAGAAATTTAAGTAATTTAGGGTTTATTAACCTCAATCATTTGGTTTATTAATACAACGCATTCCACCTTTAACTACCCAAGCATTCGACACCAAATTTCAAAACCATCTGTGTTATTGTTTACGTTTTGTCGAATCCAAACAGAAAATCGTAGGATGTAATCATTAAGGTTTTTAATGTTTAGAAAAAAAAATAATTAATTGTTTATTTACCTTGACGAGAAATGAATTCATCCATTTCGTAAAGGTTTTCTTTTGGATGTGTAAACGTTCCTCTTGCAAGACCTTGATACGGCCCTGCTCGAATTTTTGCACCTCGTCCCTTTGTGTCATATTGGAACGGCGCTGGATTTCCGTGCTTCTTCTTGGTTCATAATGTATTGGTCCCGCTACAAAAAAAACAATTTATAACATAATATTAATCTCTAATTAATTGATGTCTTTGTTTTAGGTACCATCAACCGGACAAAACATCGAATATGGAATTAGTTATGGCGAGGAAGAATCACAGTTTTTGAAACGCCAATGATATAGCTTTATGCCGAGAAGAGAAAAAAATCCGCTGATGAAATTGGTTAAATCGTATATAATGAAGGACTACAAATACATTTTTTCAATCAAGACTAAAAGTAGGATTTTGCCAAATCATCGCCAAGATGAAGATTTAAGTATTTTCATTGGCTAAGAGTTATTTGACAGCTTTTGTGACAATCTTGCTTAGATCCTGGTATATACATTATTACCAACTTAGAAATTTCTTCGTTATTATAATTGTGGAAAGTTTTTTAAAGGTATTTCATATGACATTTAATAAATTATGATTTGCTATTGAAGAGAACTACATAGTTTCTTCGGTATTGTATAGATTTCTTTAAACTTAACCATTAAAATGCTTTGTGAGATATGCTTGATGATATCTTGACATAAAATGTCATAAAAATATTTGACAATATTACCAACTTAAAAATTTCTGCGTTATAATTGTGGAGGGATTTATTAAAGGTATTTGACATGACATTTGATAAATCAAATGCTTTGTGAGATATGCTTGATGATGCCCTTTTATCTTTCTTCATTAATGCTTGGATAAGCTGATGATATTAAATTGTCAAAAATAAATATCTAAAGCATATTTTGAGAAAAGTAATTTAATCAGTTTTAGCATTCTATCATTTCTATTTTCTTTTTGGTCTCGGTAGATATGGAGTTGTTTCCCCAGATGGTAATTCTCTAAGTCTTTGTCATTCGGCGGAAATTATATCACCTTTTCTTTCTGTATACAGACCTTAAAAGTGACTACTAACATGTTATTTTGAGTCACTGCTGAATACAGAGACTTATGTATTTATATGTTATAGGTATGTTGCGATCAACCTACTCCGCAGTTATGGAAGTCATGCTAAATCAAAGATTTACACTGTTGATACAAAGATGGCATCAGGAACACACCTTTGAGAGTCATAGTATCCTATAAGAAATCCCTAAGTTGGTTTAAGTAACCAGACTGGTTAATTACAATGGTGTACGGCGCAGAAGTATGGGGATGGAGAGAATAAGGATTGCTGGAGGATGTACAAACAAGGTATTGGAGAGCAATGTAGTGAGGGAGTAGATAAAATCCTTAGGATTTACACTGGTGATACACAAATGACATCAGGATCATATCTTTGTGAGTCAATATATTTTATACGAAATCTCTAAGTTGGTTTAAGTGACCAAATTGATTGTGGAAAAGATATATAAGGGGCCTAATAGAAATTAGATGCGATTTGCGGTAGTACATACACTCCCAAGTCCAAACTTAGATATTACATAAACCTTAGATAATATTTTCCCATCAAAATACTGCATAGTTCTTTACAAGCGGTAATAAATCACCGCAAATGTTGCAGAAAATCTGTAGTAATTATAACAGAAATAATATAAAAGTGTCATAACAACACTTTAAAATCTACAAAAACGAAAATTTCTACTATAATTTATGTTGAAGTAAACATAATAATACATTACGTCATAGTTCACTCATAGTATTTAATCCGAATTTACGTGACTTTGTAAATAGACTCTAATTGAGTGGTGATCTCATATTTAATTTTTTTAATTTTTTTGAAATAACACGAAACAAAAATTGATGATAAATCATTGATTTTAATCAATTTTAACATTAATTCATCATNGGTTGGTATTAATTTTAAAGGATTTCAATTAAATGACAGTTGTCAATTTAACGAAATGTGTTTTTGTATAAAAAGTGTTTGTGATTCTTTATATCAGAGTAAGTTTTATCATTTATTTACATCTTTATTGCTCAATATAAATGTTAACTACGAATTTCACACATTTTTAAGTGGTTATAAATGAATGATAACAACCTATAACTCATTCATCTATAAATAGTTTATTTTATAAATTCATATGCGTTTAGTAAATTTGATTTTTTTGAGGTTGGTATTAATTTTGAAGGATTTCAATTAAATGACAGTTGTCAATTTAACGAATGACAGTTTCTGAGAAACTCCTGGAGAGTTTACTTCTCCGCTCACCTTAAAAATCAAAATAATGTATTAACTAAGTCCAAACGAGCTTGTATAATTAAAAAGGATCACACACAACAATCATTTTGACAACCCTCATCTGGTTTAATTTACAAATTACTAAATTTGCGTATAAAGATTTTGATTTTTTTGAGGTTGGTATTAATTTTAAAGGATTTCAATTAAATGACAGTTGTCAATTTAACGAAATGTGTTTTTGTATAAAAAGTGTTTGTGATTCTTTATATCAGAGTAAGTTTTATCATTTATTTACATCTTTATTGCTCAATATAAATGTTAACTACGAATTTCACACATTTTTAAGTGGTTATAAATGAATGATAACAACCTATAACTCATTCATCTATAAATAGTTTATTTTATAAATTCATATGCGTTTAGTAAATTTGATTTTTTTGAGGTTGGTATTAATTTTGAAGGATTTCAATTAAATGACAGTTGTCAATTTAACGAATGACAGTTTCTGAGAAACTCCTGGAGAGTTTACTTCTCCGCTCACCTTAAAAATCAAAATAATGTATTAACTAAGTCCAAACGAGCTTGTATAATTAAAAAGGATCACACACAACAATCATTTTGACAACCCTCATCTGGTTTAATTTACAAATTACTAAATTTGCGTATAAAGATTTTGATTTTTTTGAGGTTGGTATTAATTTTAAAGGATTTCAATTAAATGACAGTTGTCAATTTAACGAAATGTGTTTTTGTATAAAAAGTGTTTGTGATTCTTTATATCAGAGTAAGTTTTATCATTTATTTACATCTTTATTGCTCAATATAAATGTTAACTACGAATTTCACACATTTTTAAGTGGTTATAAATGAATGATAACAACCTATAACTCATTCATCTATAAATAGTTTATTTTATAAATTCATATGCGTTTAGTAAATTTGATTTTTTTGAGGTTGGTATTAATTTTGAAGGATTTCAATTAAATGACAGTTGTCAATTTAACGAATGACAGTTTCTGAGAAACTCCTGGAGAGTTTACTTCTCCGCTCACCTTAAAAATCAAAATAATGTATTAACTAAGTCCAAACGAGCTTGTATAATTAAAAAGGATCACACACAACAATCATTTTGACAACCCTCATCTGGTTTAATTTACAAATTACTAAATTTGCGTATAAAGATTTTGATTTTTTTGAGGTTGGTATTAATTTTAAAGGATTTCAATTAAATGACAGTTGTCAATTTAACGAAATGTGTTTTTGTATAAAAAGTGTTTGTGATTCTTTATATCAGAGTAAGTTTTATCATTTATTTACATCTTTATTGCTCAATATAAATGTTAACTACGAATTTCACACATTTTTAAGTGGTTATAAATGAATGATAACAACCTATAACTCATTCATCTATAAATAGTTTATTTTATAAATTCATATGCGTTTAGTAAATTTGATTTTTTTGAGGTTGGTATTAATTTTGAAGGATTTCAATTAAATGACAGTTGTCAATTTAACGAATGACAGTTTCTGAGAAACTCCTGGAGAGTTTACTTCTCCGCTCACCTTAAAAATCAAAATAATGTATTAACTAAGTCCAAACGAGCTTGTATAATTAAAAAGGATCACACACAACAATCATTTTGACAACCCTCATCTGGTTTAATTTACAAATTACTAAATTTGCGTATAAAGATTTTGATTTTTTTGAGGTTGGTATTAATTTTAAAGGATTTCAATTAAATGACAGTTGTCAATTTAACGAAATGTGTTTTTGTATAAAAAGTGTTTGTGATTCTTTATATCAGAGTAAGTTTTATCATTTATTTACATCTTTATTGCTCAATATAAATGTTAACTACGAATTTCACACATTTTTAAGTGGTTATAAATGAATGATAACAACCTATAACTCATTCATCTATAAATAGTTTATTTTATAAATTCATATGCGTTTAGTAAATTTGATTTTTTTGAGGTTGGTATTAATTTTGAAGGATTTCAATTAAATGACAGTTGTCAATTTAACGAATGACAGTTTCTGAGAAACTCCTGGAGAGTTTACTTCTCCGCTCACCTTAAAAATCAAAATAATGTATTAACTAAGTCCAAACGAGCTTGTATAATTAAAAAGGATCACACACAACAATCATTTTGACAACCCTCATCTGGTTTAATTTACAAATTACTAAATTTGCGTATAAAGATTTTGATTTTTTTGAGGTTGGTATTAATTTTAAAGGATTTCAATTAAATGACAGTTGTCAATTTAACGAAATGTGTTTTTGTATAAAAAGTGTTTGTGATTCTTTATATCAGAGTAAGTTTTATCATTTATTTACATCTTTATTGCTCAATATAAATGTTAACTACGAATTTCACACATTTTTAAGTGGTTATAAATGAATGATAACAACCTATAACTCATTCATCTATAAATAGTTTATTTTATAAATTCATATGCGTTTAGTAAATTTGATTTTTTTGAGGTTGGTATTAATTTTGAAGGATTTCAATTAAATGACAGTTGTCAATTTAACGAATGACAGTTTCTGAGAAACTCCTGGAGAGTTTACTTCTCCGCTCACCTTAAAAATCAAAATAATGTATTGACTAAGTCCAAACGAGCTTGTATAATTAAAAAGGATCACACACAACAATCATTTTGACAACCCTCATCTGGTTTAATTTACAAATTACTAAATTTGCGTATAAAGATTTAGATTTTTTTGAGGTTGGTATTAATTTTGAAGGATTTCAATTAAATGACAGTTGTCAATTTAACGAAATGTGTTTTTGTATGAAAAGTGTTTGTGATTCTTTATATCAGAGTAAGTTTTATCATTTATTTACATCATTATTACTCAATGTAAATGTTAACTACGAATTCCACGCATTTTTACGTGGTTATAAATGAATGATAACATAACCTATAAACCATTCATCTATAAATAGTTTATTTTACAAATTCATATGCCTTTAGTAAATTTGATTTTTTTGAGGTTGGTATTAATTTTGAAGGATTTCAAGTAAATGACAGTTGTCAATTTAACGAATGACAGTTTCTGAGAAACTCGAGGAGAGTTAACTTCTTCGCCCACCTTAAAAATCAAAATAATTGACTAAGTCCAAACGAGCTTGTATAATTAAAAAGGATAACACAACAATCATTTTGACAACCCTCATCTGATTTATTTTACTAAATTTGCGTATAAAGATTTCGATTTTTTTGGGGTTGGTACTAATTTTGATGAATTTCACTTAAATGTCAACTGTCAATTGGAATGATTTCTTTTCTTTGTGATTCCTTTTATTTATTTAAACCGACCTTAAGGTAACTCTATGATATATTTATTTATTTTCATTAAATTTGGAATTAGTGCATGATGCATGACAAGTAAGTAAAAGTGAAATAAACTGGAATTATTTCTTTAAAAAAAAAATAGAAATCTTTTTTTATGTCTTCACACTTTAAAATAATGGGTGTATTGTTCTCGTGGTATTCCGAGTTATGTAATTCCTTCTGGTTTGTTGTGTTCCTACGCTTGTTCTTGTAATAATGGATTTCAACACGATACTTTTCCTTTTAAATCAAAACTAACATTAATAACTTTGCAATGCTTTTTTACTTCAAAAATTATTCGCTTAATTGAGCGTTTTACTTAAAATTAAGTCGATACATATCAATCAATAGGTTACACAACGACATTTTTATTTTAACCATTAAAATGCGGCGAATGGAATGTTAATTGAGCTTCCTTTTGCTCAACATGTTATTTCAACGCAACCTCTTCGTTATTTTCCAATAAATTGAACGGCTTCGTGGTTAGGTATTTTCTAATTGCACTTTAACTCTTCATCTCATTTTATTGTTTTATTAACTTTTAAAATTTACAGTTTTACCTGTATATAAAACAAAATGTTACGAATGTTATCTCTACAACACAGTGATAATAACCACTTTATTTTCGCATTTAGGTTACGCCTAATGAATTAGTTACATCACAGGTTTAAAATGAAAGGGAATTCGAAAAGGAAACATAAATGGTATTTAAAAAGATTTAACTGGAATTAGTAAGGTATCACCGGATGTTGACGTAATAAAGCGGCTAAGAATAAGGGGAACTGGAGTGTTAAAAAAAAATCATTGAATTTAAGTAAATCAAAGAATTTCTCTTAAGAAATAAAGATTTTATCCTATTTTATGAGATAACACCTGGTATAATAAAAAAGAAAACGACATCAAAATAGTCTAACATCGTGTTAAAACGTACACCAAACGAGAAACTTGTTATTTGTGGAAATAAAACGGTCGTAAACGCAACTTTTACGACTTTTAATGAGTAGTTTATTTATTAAAAAGATTAAAAACATTTCTTCACATTTAATTTAAATCTATTTCGTTTTCGTTTCGATGTTAACTTTCATGGAAAAAATTTCCCAATAACATTTCACGCACACATTGAAAGAAGCTGCGAAGAATTAAATTAAAACGACGAAAAGAAAGTGTATTTAAGAAATGAAATCTGTACCAAGAAAAACAATACCTGAACTTTTACTTAGACTTTCCGGTGAAAATACATCGAAATGATTCGTTTTAATCAGATAAAATGAAAATAAGAAAAATTATATCTACATAAATTTGTCGTTTAATTAAGTTTTTTGAGGTTGGTATTAATTTTAAAAGACTTCAATTAAATGACAGTTGTAAATTTAACGAATTGTGTTTTTGTATAAAAGTGTTATTATTATTAATTCATCATAAATGAATGATAACATAACCTATAAACAATTCATCTAGTTTATTTTATAAATTCATTTGCGTTTAGTAAATTTGATTTTTTTGGGGTTGGTATTAATTTTGAAGGATTTCAATTAAGTGACAGTTGTCAATTTAACGAAATGTGTTTTTGTATAAAAAGTGATTATGATTCTTCATATTTATTTAAATCATCCTTGGGGTAAGTTTTATCAATTATTTACACCGTTATTACTCAATATAAATGTTAACTACGAATTAGAGGCATTTTTAAGTGGTTATAAATGAATGATAACATAACCTATAAATCATTCATCTAGTTTATTTTATAAATTTATTTGCGTTTAGTAAATTTGATTTTTTTGAGGTTGGTATTAATTTTGAAGGATTTCAATTAAGTGACAGTTGTCAATTTAACGAAATGTGTTTTTGTATAAAAAGTGATTATGATTCTTCATATTTATTTAAATCATCCTTGGGGTAAGTTTTATCAATTATTTACACCGTTATTACTCAATATAAATGTTAACTACGAATTAGAGGCATTTTTAAGTGGTTATAAATGAATGATAACATAACCTATAAATCATTCATCTAGTTTATTTTATAAATTTATTTGCGTTTAGTAAATTTGATTTTTTTGAGGTTGGTATTAATTTTGAAGGATTTCAATTAAGTGACAGTTGTCAATTTAACGAAATGTGTTTTTGTATAAAAAGTGATTATGATTCTTCATATTTATTTAAATCATCCTTGGGGTAAGTTTTATCAATTATTTACACCGTTATTACTCAATATAAATGTTAACTACGAATTAGAGGCATTTTTAAATGGTTATAAATGAATGATAACATAACCTATAAACCATTCATCTAGTTTATTTTATAAATTTATTTGCGTTTAGTAAATTTGATTTTTTTGAGGTTGGTATTAATTTCGAAGGATTTCAATTAAGTGACAGTTGTCAATTTAACGAAATGTGTTTTTGTATAAAAAGTGATTATGATTCTTGATATTTATTTAAATCATCCTTGGGGTAAGTTTTATCAATTATTTACACCGTTATTACTCAATATAAATGTTAACTACGAATTCGAGGCATTTTTAAGTGGTTATAAATGAATGATAACATAACCTATAAACCATTCATCTAATTTATTTTATAAATTCATTTGCGTTTAGTAAATTTGATTTTTTTGAGGTTGGTATTAATTTTGAAGGATTTCAATTAATGACAGTTGTCAATTTAACGAAATGTGTTTATGTATAAAAAGCATTTGCGATTCTATATATTTATTTAAATCATCCTTAAGGTAAATTTA
>NW_019281494.1:0-17664 GCF_000648695.1 Onthophagus taurus | reverse complement strand
AGTTACTAATTATACTCTTAAAAAAATTTATTTATTTAAAAATCTAAAATGTTAATAAATTGTTTATTAATTAATTAACATAAATTTAATCTAAATTTAATTATCAAATTAGTTCATTACAAATTCTTTGTTATAGAGGAAAAAATTTAATTTTTAATATAAATTGACATAAACGATTTGTCAGTAGCGCCATCTTTTGGGTTATTAATTATAATTAATTATAACCTTAAAAAGAAGTAATTATTTAAAATTCGAAAAAGTAGATAAATTGTTTATTAATTAAACAACATAAATTTAAACTAAACTTAATTCCAGGATTATTTCACTACAAACTGTTTGTTGGAGGAGAAAAACTTAAAAAAATGGAGATGAATCACAGCTAATTCTTCTTGAACTCAACTTCCAAGTCTATTGAAAAGTATACCCTGAATTAGGGCCCCCTGAAGGGGGCGAATCATCAAACACAGGAGGTTGAGGTTGAAAATGTTCAGCAGATAACCGAGTAAATAAGATTCCAACCCCTTCAATTAAAGCAAGAAGGACTCCACCAATAAAGGCACTCCCCGCCATAGCAGGTAACCCATTTCTAGCTGCTAAAATCCCTCCAGTTGCTGCACCACTTATGATTGAGTTCCAAGGATCCTCTTTCTTCCTAATATGGATTAAAGCACAATCAATTGTAGAGAACATCCCACCCCAAACAGCGAAATTTCCCGCTATAATTGGAGAACGTTGCTTAATTGCAGTTAAACTTCCAGCCTAAAAGGTAAGAATTAAATTAAAGCATTAAAAAAAAGTGAGGTTATGTACCAATCTTCGCCCAACACCAGAAGGGGCATTTCTAAACCCTTTAATACTTTGAAAAACACCCCCGCCGATTAATCCCATCGTAAAAGCACCCCCACAATCATCCACAATCCTCCAAGGGCAAGGTTCTCGCGTGTATTCCTCCATTTGGGGGCTTTATGTGATTATAACCTCAAAAAAAAAATTTTTTTTAACTAATTTTGTATTAATTTGAATTAATTCATTAATTATGATTAAATTTGTTTAGGATTAATCAAAACTTACCTTTCTTTTAAGTAAAACGATGAGATTGAATGAATTTCGTTCGATTATTGAACCCCTTTGACAGAATGAGACACGTGAATTTTATTGCTTATTAAATCTTGCGAAATTAATGTGGAAATTGGTTAAATTGTTGAATTCGGTTTAAAACGGCGTCGATTGGAGTTTATTAGCGAGAAATTTTAATGAAATTTAACCGAAAAAAGTGTCGGAAGTTTATGTAAGATTGAGGTTGTGTTTGGTGGCGGGAAATTTGAATTAAACGTCAAAAAAATTTATTTATTAAAATTTGATTATTTAAAAATTTGATTTATCATGTTTTTAATGAATTAAGATAAAAAAGGATTAATTTGATTTAATGAAATTTGATTTTTTTAATTAAACTCTGCACGATTAATAAATTTTGATGTATTACCACATACAGTGTGTCCCAGGAATAAATGTTACAAGAGTTATAATGACTTAAAAATTTTTTAATTTTATTTTAAGGCTGAGGAATTAAACGCTGCTTGGTGTGGAGAGAATTTTAAGTATATTTTTATATTTTGAAAATCAACTCAGTCTTGATAGTGAAGTGAAAACTATTTTTAGTTCAAGTAAAGTAACCTTTTTGTTCATGATACTGGAAAATTTTATTAAGTTGTTCAAAATGTGAAATTATGGTCCTGTGCAAAATTTCAGAAAGACTTTCCTATATTGATTAATTACCCATATCTTTGATAAAATTTTTTTGGTAACATTTGGAAATTGGAGCATGTTATAAAAAAACTTTTATAACAAAAGTTGTTGCAAATTTTATTCTTAACAATATTGCTCTCTTGTATATTTGCTCTCAGATGCGTCAATATTGAGAAAAATACGAAAATTTGATGAATATCCTTGTTTTAGTATTAGCTAATGGTACCATTTGGGAATCGGAGCATGTTATCAAAAAACCTTTAGAACAAAAGTTGTTGCTAATCTTATTTTTAACAATATTGCTCTCTTGTCTATTGGCTCTCAGATGCGTCAATATTGACAAAAATACGAAAATTTAAAAATTTGATGCATTTTCTTGTTTTACTATTAACTAATGGTAACATTTGGGAATCGGAGCATGTTATCAAAAAACTTTTATAACAAAAGTTGTAGCTAATCCTATTCTTAACAATATTGCTCTCTTCTATATTTGCTCTCAAATGCGTCAATATTGAGAAAAATACGAAAATTTAAAAATTTCATGAATTTCCTTGTTTTACTATTAGCTAATGGTAACATTTAGGAATCGGAATATGTTATCAAAAAATTTTTAGAACAAAATTTGTTGCAAATTTTCTTCTTAACAATATTGCAATGTTCGGGAATTGAAGCATGTTATCAAAAAACCTTTAGAACAAAAGTTGTTGCAAATTTTGTTCTTAACAATATTGCTCTCTTGTATTTTTGCTCTCAGATGCGTCAATATTCAGAAAAGTACGAAAATTAAAAAATGTTATGAATTTTCTTGTTTTACTTTAGCTAATGGTAACATTTGGGAATCGGAGCATGTTATTAAAAAACTTTTATAACAAAAGTTGTAGCTAATTTTGTTCTTAACAATATTGCTCTCTTGTATTTTTGCTCTCAGATGCGTCAGTATTGAGATAAATACGAAAATTTAAAAATTTGATGAATTTCCTTGTTTTACTATTAGCTAATGGTAACATTTGGGAATCGGAGCGTGTTATCAAAAAACTTTTAGAACAAAAGTTGTAGCAAATTTTATTCTTAACAATATTGCTCTCTTGTATATTTGCTCTCAGATGCGTCAATATTGAGAAAAACATGAAAATTTAAAAAATTGTTGAATTTTCTTGTTTTACAATTAGCTAATGGTAACATTTGGTAATCGGAGCATGTTATCAAAAAACTTTTATAACAAAAGTAGTAGCTAATCCTATTCTTAACAATATTGCTCTCTTGTATTTTGGTATCAGATACGTCAATATTGAGAAAAATACAAAAATATAAAAATTTAACGAATTTTTTTGTTTTACTAGTGTTAATGGTAACATTTGGGAATCGGAGCATGTTATCAAAAAACTTTTAGAACAAAAGTAGTAGCAAATTTTATTGTTAACAATATTGTTCTCAGGTATATTTGCTCTCAGATACGTCAATATCGAGAAAAATACGAAAATTTGATGTATTTCCTTGTTTTACTATTAGCTAATGGTAACATTTGGGAATCGGAGCATGTTATCAAAAAACTTTTACAATAAAAGTTGTTGCAAATTTTATTCTTAACAATATTGTTCTCTTGTATATTTGCTCTCAGATGCGTCAATATTGAGAAAAATACGAAAATATGAAAATTTGACGAATTTTTTTGGTTTACTAGTGTTAATGGTAACATTTGGGAATCGGAGCATGTTATCAAAAAACTTTTATAACCATAGTTGTAGCAAATTTTGTTCTTAACAATATTGCTCTCTTGTATTCTTGCTCTCAGATGCGTCAATATTGAGAAAAATGCGAAAATATGAAAATTTGAAGAATTCGTTGTTTTACTAGTAATTAATGGTAGCATTCGGGAATCGGAGCATGTTACAAAAAAACTTTTAAAACAAAACTTGTAGTAAATTTTATTCTTAACAATATTGCTCTATTGTATTTTTGCTCTCAGATGCGTCAATATTGAGAAAAATACGAAAATGTGAAAATTTGACGAATTAGATATTTATTGTATGAATCCATGTTGCAAGTTATATTATATATGGGAATATGTATATGTATATATACATATAAAAATATAAAAAACTTCTTACTTGCTTATATTTTAAATATTTATTGGAACCGGTTTCGACACATAAAGGTTATCATCACCCAAAATCTTTGCAAGCGAAAAAAAAATCACATCAAAATCTAATTTCGTTATAAAAATTATACAGTGCCCATTATGTATGGAATATAGTATATATCTTGGTAAATATCAACTTCGTAAAAACACATTTTATACAAAAGTTGTTTAATATTTTATTTGTCATAATAAGAAAGCATTCAATTGTTTTTGTTTCAGAAAACAAACGAGCAACGAATAATACTTGAAGTTTTTTAAATGGCAATGTATCCTTTCGTTAGGCTGATCAGAAATTTTTTGAAAAAAATGTAAACATTGTTTATTAATAAAAATTAATCAATAATATTAATCTAGATATCCCAGATCGTCAAATTTTATGCTTAATAATGTTGCTCTTTTGCACGTATGCTCTCAAACGTAGATATTCTTTGAAGACGTTGATGGTAACACTAGGGAATCGGAGCATATTACAAAAAAACTTTTAGTACAAAAGTTGTAGCAAATTTTGTTCTTAACAGTATTGCTCTCTTGTATTTTTGCTCTCAAGTGCATCAATATTGAGAAAAATACAAAAATTTAATGAATTCCCTTGTTTTACTATTAGCCAATGGTAACATTTGGGAATCGGAGCATGTTATCAAAAAACTTTTATAACTAAAGTTGTAGCAAATTTTATTCTTAACAATATTGCTGTCTTGTATTTTTGCTCTCAGATGCGTCTATATTGAGAGAAATGTTAAAATTTGATGAATTTTTTGTTTTACTACTAGTTAATGGTAACATTCTGGAATTAAAGCATGTTATCAAAAAACTTTTAGAACAAAAGTTGTAGCAAATTTTGTTCTTAACAATATTGCTTTCTTGCACGTTTGCTCTTAGATACGTCAATATCGCGATAGATACGAAAATTTGATGAATCCGTAGCTCTTTTAAGTTATTAAATCTAATACTCGGGAATCGTCGGGTTGGCAACGCTGGTACAAATGTCAAATAACTATATAAGTTTAATAGAAAGTTCAAGAACAATAACTTCATTTAAAGTACAAACAATAACGTGATTATGTTACATAACCTTGATATGTTTACTATTGCATTGTTAGATGGCCCTAAATTGATTATTTTTTTATAACAATTTTATCCAAAAGATTAAAAAATCGCGTAGAATTAAAATTACCTTTTAAATAACGAAAATACAATTTAATTTGTGATTATTTTTTAAAATAAGAAATAATTTATAAATATATCGAAGGGATTTTTTGACAGATTTCTGTAATGACATATGTATAGGTTATGTTGTTATCTTAGGAAGATTCATTTAAAAATGACCCAAAATTTAATAAAGATTTTAAACGCCGGCAAACTTTCCTATTTAAAATCGTTAGATTTACAAGAAACCATTTCAAATAACCATAAAGCAAGTATAAATAACAAAAATGAAGGTTATAATAACAAAGTTTTGGATACATTAATTCTTGTGGAGCACCCTCCTGTATATACAATAGGACTTAGAACGAAAAATTATACAAATGAGGATGAAACACGGTTAAAACAAACAGGTTAGTACCTAATAAATCCAATTTACACATTAATTAATGATTTAATGCGATTTAAAAAGGTGCTGATTTCTTTAAAACCAACAGAGGTGGTTTAATAACATTCCATGGCCCTGGACAACTCGTAGTGTATCCAATTTTGAATTTAAAAAATTATAACCCAAGTATGAAATGGTACATTAACAAAATTGAGGAAGTTGTGATTCAAACTTGTAATTTATTTGATTTGGAATCATCAAGATCCCCACATACAGGAGTTTGGATTGGAAATAATAAGGTAATAATAACAAAGTTAAATTTAAAAGATGTGTTATTAAAATGAAATTAGATTTGTGCAATTGGAGTTCATGGAAGTCGATTTATAACAACACATGGCCTAGCAATCAATTGTAATGTTAATTTGGATTGGTACAAGCATATTGTACCATGTGGAATTGAAGGAAAAGGGGTTACTTCTTTCTCAAAGGAATTAAATCGAGTTGTATTGATAAGTGAGGTTATCCCAAAGTTTTTAGAATCGTTTTCGAAATGTTTTAATTGCAAATTTGATGAATAAATAATTCGTTTTATGGATTATTTAAATGATTTGTTATTAATTTAATCGATTTAGTACAATTTTTGATGAATTTTTTAATTTTTAGGTTAATGTGTATATTTGGTTGCCTATTCACTCAGTGACAATAAAATTCTAATAAGTGAGGTTATCCTAAAGTTTTTAAAATCGTTTTAATTTTAATTGCAAATTTAATTGAATAAAATAATTCATTTTATGGATTATTTAAATAATTTCTTATTAAATTAATCGATTTAGTTTAATTTATAAATCATTTTTAATTTTTAGCTTAATGCGTATGTTTGGTTGCCTATCTACTCAGGTGACAGAATAATTATTTTTTTATAAAATAATTTTTACAAAATAAATTAACAAAATTTATTTACATATAACTGAAACGTTCATTATTTTTATGGCCTTTAATTTTCTACTTATACCAGAATTTAATTCATCATTCTCATTAAGTCAATTTTGATATTTTGAGGATTCGTTAGCTACGTCATAAAAAATCGTGAAATGTTGATATCTGTTTAAAAATCACTCAATTTCAACAGTATGTGTTACATATAGGCATAGGATTCAAGTAAAATAGTTTAGACAACGTTTATATATAAAAGTGATATAATTAAAAGGAAATAAAATATTAATTTAAGTAATTTCTTAGCGCTATCTAGCGGCGAATAGATGTAACCAATAGAAAAATTTACAGTAACCTACAATTCGAGTTGAAAATGTTATGGTTTTACTTTGATTTTATTAACACCAATTATTATATTACCGTATATTTTCGAATCTAATCCGCACCTCGATTTTAAAAATACAATTAAAAAAAAAAAAGTTGGTTTACCAATGTAATCCACATCCGATTGTAATCCGCATTTGATTTTAGAGCATACAAAATTTGTAAAAAGGGTGCAGATTCGAAAAAATACGATATTTTTGTAATAAAATTGTGAGAAGTATTATATATGTCAATCGTAAAATCATGAGATCTCACGATAAATCGTGAAACCTGGCAACCTTGGTTACCATTAACAATTTGTAAAACAGCGAAATTCATCAAATTCTCATATTTTCGTATTTTTCTGGATATTGACCTACCTGACAGCAAATATACAAGAGAGCAATATTGTTAATAACAAAATTTGCAACAACTTTTGTTCTAAAAGCTTTTTGATAACATGCTTCGATTCCCAAATGTTACCATTGGCTAATAGTAAAATACGGAAATTCATCAAATTTTTAAATTTTCGTATTTTTCTCAATATTGGCGCATCTGAGAGCAAAAATACAAGAGAGCAATATTGTTAAGAATAAGATTAGCTACAACTTTTGTTCTAAAAGTTTTTTGATAACATGCTCCGATTCCCAAATGTTACCATTGGCTAATAGTAAAATACGGAAATTCATCAAATTTTTAAATTTTCGTATTTTTCTCAATATTGACGTATCTGAGAGCAAAACTACAAGAGAGCAATATTGTTAAGAATAAGATTAGCTACAACTTTTGTTCTAAAAGTTTTTTGATAACATGCTCCGATTCCCAAATGTTACCACCATTAACATTTGTTTACTAGTTGTTCACGCCGCATGAATTAAGACGTAAATGCGTCCGTGTGTGCGCTAACAGCGAAGGGGATATGACGATAGTGAGCCCCTGCTCGACCTCTTATCGCCGTAAACCGCCAATCGCATAACTTTCGATTTTGATTCAATTTATATTACTTAAATCATTTACAATTGTTAATTCAAAATATTTAACCAAAAAGCGGAAGGTTGGGACAATAAAAAAATCGTAAGTTATTAAAACTTCTTTTTTTTTCCAATTTGCAACTTATTTCGAACTACCACCTATTTAATTGACCCCGGTTTATACCGCATGCGTTCATTAGTAAAAGAAAAAAATTCGTTATTCGATTTTTGTATTTTCTTTCGATATTGACGCATCTGAAAACAAAAATAAGAGAGAGTAATATTGTTAAGAATAAAATTTGCTACAACTTTTGTTCTAAAAGTTTTTTTATAACATGCTCCGATTCCCAAATGTTACCATTGGCTAATAGTAAAATACGGAAATTCATCAAATTTTTAAATTTTCGTATTTTTCTCAATATTGACGCATCTGAAAGCAAAAATACAACAGAGCAATATTGTTAAGAATAAAATTTGCTACAACTTTTGTTCTAACAATTTTTTGATAACATTCTCCAATTCCTAAATATTACCATTAGCTAAAGTAAAACAAGATAATCATAAATTTTTTAAATTTTAGTATTTTTCTCAATATTGACGTATCTGAGAGCAAAAATATAAAAGAGCAATATTGTTAAGAACAATATTTGCTACAACTTTTGTTCTAAAAGTTTTTTGATAACATGCTCCGATTCCTAAATGTTACCATTAGCTGTTAGTAAAACAGTAAAATTCGTAAAATTTGTATATTTTCGTATTTTTCTCGATGTTGACGCATCTGAGAGCAAAAATACAAGAGAGCAACATTGTTAAGAACAAAATTTGCTACAACTTTTGTTATAAAAGGTTTTTGATAACATTCTCCGATTCCCAAGTGTTACCATTAGCTAATAGTAAAACAAGAAAATTCATAAAATTTTTAAATTTTCGTATTTTTCTCAATATTGACGCATCTGAGAGCAAATATACAAGAGAACAATATTGTTAAGAACAAAATTTGCTACAACTTTTATTTCAAAAGTTTTTATGTAATATGCTCCATTTCCCAAATATTACCATTATGCAATAAATGCAGCAAATTCATCCAATTTTCATATTTATCTCGATATTAAACGAAAATTAATAGAGTTTTGTAACTCTTTTAGAGTCGTTCTTTTTTAGTACTTTTAGCGTTCTCGATTAAATCTTTTAATTTTTTCGACTCTGATTTTCCAGTTCCATTACCGTTGAAGATGTACCAATTAACAAATTAATAATTTATTTTTCCATTATCATAATTGATTTTTTCATCACGTGCTTCTCTTTACGTTTCCAAAAGTTTCCATTGCAGCTTGCTTGTCAATATCTTGCACCGATTTCTTTCTGGTTTGTATCAAAAAATATATCATATCTTATTTAATTGGTGTAATATTTTCAGAGGAAGAATGCAACAAGTTTTCTCTTAATCATATTCAACTTGTCGTCCTTGTTTCTGATTCATGATTCGGACAAAGATTCACAACAGCGGTTTGTATAATTAATCTTATTCTACACTACTTCCTTACTTCCTTACTAGTGTTTAACTTGTTTTATGATAGAGTAATAAAGTTGCGGAGGCAATTTATAACTTAAATTGGCATGAAGCCGACGTTTCAACACGAAAATTGATCTTATTTTTACTCTCAATCAGCCAAAAAGAACTCAAATTGGAACTGCCTCTGTTTGGGGAATTATCGAATAGAGCAGCAGCAAATGTAAGTAAATAACGATTCACTGAATACGAATATACTGAACGATTTTTTGAAGGAGTTTAATTAGATGTCGAAAGATACAACAAAAAAAAACTTTTTAATTTAATTTTGTGATAAAAATTTGATGAATTTGTTGCTTTTTTTAGTTATTACAGGTAACACTTTGGAATCGAAGCTTGCTATAAAAAAACTTTTAGAACAAAAATTGTTGCAAATTTTATTGTTAACAATATTGCTCTCTTGCACTTTTGCTCTTAGATGCGTCAATAACGAGAAAAATACAAAAATATGAAACTTTGAAAAACATTTTTTTTTCCAAAATATTGCAGGTAATGTTTGGGAATGGGAGCATGTTATAAAAAAACTTTTAGAATAAAAATTGTTGCAAATTTTACTGTTAACAATATTGCTCTCTTGCACTTTTGCTCTTAGATACGTCAATATCGAGATAGATACCAAAATGTGAAAATTTGATGAATTTGTTGCTCTTTCAAGTAATTAAAGGTAACACTTTGGAATCGAAGCTTGCTATAAGAAAACCTTTATAACAAAAATTGTTGCAAATTTTATTGTTAACAATATTACTCTCTTGTACTTTTGCTCTTAGATACGTCAATATCGAGATAGATACCAAAATGTGAAAATTTGATGAATTTGTTGCTCTTTCAAGTAATTAACGGTAACACTTTGGAATCGAAGCTTGCTATAAGAACACTTTTATAACAAAAATGGTTGCAAATTTTATTGTTAACAATATTGCTCTCTTGTATACTTGCTCTCAGATGCGTCAATATTGAGAAAAATACGAAAATTTAAAAATTTGACGAATTTTTTTGTTTCACTTTAGCTAATGGTAATATTTGGGAATCGGAGCATGTTATCAAAAAACTTTTAGAACAAAAGTTGTAGCAAATTTTGTTCTTAATAATATTGGTCTGTTGTATTTTTGCTCTCAGATGCGTCAATATTGAGAAAAATACGAAAATTTAAAAATTTTATGAATTTTCTTGTTTTACTATTAACTAATGGTAACATTTGGGAATCGGAGCATTTTATCAAAAAACTTTTATAACAAAAGTTGTTGCAAATTTTGTTATTAATTTGATATATTTGCTCTCAGATGCGTCAATATTGAGAAAAATACGAAAATTTAAAAATTTGATGAATTTTCTTGTTTTACTTTAGCTAATGGTAATATTTAGGAATAGGAGAATGTTATCAAAAAACTCTTATAATAAAAGTTGTAGCAAATTTTCTTCTTAACAATATTGCTCTCTTTCATTTTTGCTGTCAGATGCGTCAATTTCGAGAAAAATATGAAAATTGGATGAATTTATTGCTTTATTGCATAATGGTATAATTTGGGAAACGGAGCATATTACATAAAAACTTTCCACATCCAGATCGGTTTTTATGACAGTCATAAATAAAAGCCGGGGTGATTTTTGCCCGCTCGAGTACCTGAAAAGACTTATGACAGTCATACAAGAACAGGGTAGAACTTAAATTTTTTTAAACTAAAATTTAATAAAAAACCAAAGTTTAGTTATAACAACTAAAATTTAATTATAAAAACTGGTATAAAAGTCTTAGAAAAAAGTATTACTTTTAGGAATGTCTAAATAATAGAATAACGAAATTTTAAAGAATCTAATTATTCTCCGCCCTCTTTTGTAAGTAGACAATGCATGCCTCCTCAAAACATTTCTTAGAAAAAATATGTACTTAATATTAGAAACACAACAAATAAGAGAATAATGAGTACTTATATATATTATGACCCTATTATTTTTCTACGATTTGCCAGTAATGTGTGGTCCTTAATGCCGCCCTGAGTGAGGAATCCCAACATTTTACAATGGGGAACTACCTGTTCCAACCCCGTCTTTGTTAGTTTTACAACTACAGTAGGAAAGTGACAGAGTCATAAAAACCGATCGCAGTGTGGAAGACTATACACGATACGATCTGCTCTTGCGTACTGAAATCATCGAGAACATGATTGGTAATGTGCATTTAACGCGAAATAAGAAAAGAAATTTAGAAATGTTGCGCCCCATAGTCATGTATCATCAAGATATATACAGGTATTAATCTCTGACAAGAGAAGTATCACATTGTGTCTCTCCAATTTCAATGAAATATGCTACAGTCATAGAATGGATCAAAATTTTGGTGTGAAAAATCTTTTGCTGTTTGAGACTTGGGTATCGGAGCTTGCTATAAGAAAACTTTTATAACAAAAATTGTTGCAAATTTTATTGTTAACAATATTGCTCTCTTGTATATTTGCTCTTAGGTACGTCAATATCGAGAAAAATACAACAATATGAAAATTTGATGAATTTGTTGCTTTTTCAAGACAATGGTAAAACTCGGAAATCGGAGCAAGTTACAAAAAAAGTTTTAGAACTAAAGTTGTGGCAAATTTTATTCTTAACAATATTACTCTCTTGCACTTTTGCTCTTAAATGCGTCAATATCGAGATAGATACGAAAATATGAAAATTTGTTACTCTTTCAAGTTATTAAAGGTAATACTTGGAAATCGGAGCTTGCTATATAAAAACTTTTATAACAACAACTGTTGCAAATTTTGTTCTTATCAATATTACTCTCTTGTATATTTGCTCTCAGATGCGCCAATATTGAGAAAAATACGAAAATTTAAAAATTTGATGAATTTCCTTGTTTTACTATTAGCTAATGGTAACATTTTGAAATCGGAGAATGTTATCAAAAAACTTTTATAACAAAAGTTGTTGCAAATTTTGTTGTTAACAATATTGCTCTCTTTCATTTTTGCTCTCAGATGTGTCAATATCGAGAAAACACAAAAATGCGAAAATTTTATGAATTTTGTTTTACTTGCTCTTAATGGTAACATTTGGGAATCGGAGAATGTTATTAAAAAACTTTTAGAACAAAAGTTGTAGCAAATTTTGTTTTTAACAATATTTCTCTCTTGTATATTTGCTCTCAGATGCGTCAATATTGAGAAAAATACGAAAATTAAAAAATTTGATGAATTTTCTTGTTTTACTATTAACTGATGGTAATATTTGGAAATCTGATTATGTTATCAAAAAATTTTTAGAACAAAAGTTGTTGCAAATTTTGTTATTAACAATATTGCTTTCTTGTATCTTTACTCTCAGATGCGTCAATATTGAGAAAAATACGAAAATTAAAAAATTTGATGAATTTTCTTGTTTTACTATTAGCTAATGGTAACATTTGGGAATCGGAGCATGTTATCAAAAAACTTTTATAACAAAAGCTGTAGAAGATTTTATTCTTAACAATATTGCTCTCTTATTTTTGTTCTCAGATGCGTCAATATCCAAAAAATACGAAAATTTAAAAATTTGACGAATTTTTTTTTTTACTTTACCTAATGGTAATATTTAGGAATCGGAGAATGTTATCAAAAAATTGTTAGAACAAAAGTTGTAGCAAATTTTATTCTTAACAATATTGCTCTCTTATATTTTTGCACTCAGATGCGTCAATATTGAGAAAAATTTAAAAATTTGATGAATTTTCTTATTAGCTAATGGTAACATTTCGGAATTGAAGGATGTTATCAAAAAACTTTTAGAATAAAAGTTGTAGCAAATTTTGTTCTTAACAATATTCCTCTCGTGTATTTTTGCTCTCAGATGCGTCAATTTCGAGAAAAATACGAAAATATGAAAAATTGGAGTTTTTCTTGGAGCAGAGAGGGAAGGATTTTAGACACAAACACACTTCGTTTTAACCGTTTTTATTTGATTTAATCTCCATTTCCTATTTTTTGTACCTCTCTCTTTACAATATTCTTATTTAGACTTTCTTTTTATTAATCGTAATAAAATTATGTACAACTTTAACGCGACCAAACACGTGCTTGTACATACTCATTGTGCACTACTTATTTTTTTTAATCATTTTTGCATTAATTAATTTCTCTTTAAACCAACAAAAAAGAAATTAAAAAAACGTCCTCCTCCTCCTCCTCTCCATGGGTGGATTTCTTTTTTGGCAGTGATTCATATCATTTTTTTTTATTTATTACTTAATATCCCTCTTTTCAATCCAAATTTACTCCTCATCTAAATTCGATATGTATTCCTTCTTTTTCGACCTGTCACACCAAGACCTCCATTCTGGCCCCTTTTCGCATCACGCGAATTTGACCATGTTGTACTTCCGGTAAACCCACACACTTAAACGTGAACGTAACCGTTTGAGAACCAAAGTTAGCTTCAAACCTGCATCATTAAAATGTTATCATATCTTAAATGATGGCAAAAAAGATATTTACTCCGTGGTTATGTTGACTTCCGGGGCTTTTCCAAGCGCGTTTTGAACGACGAGGAAGAGTTTGGTGACGATTTCGATTACGTGGCCCGTTTGGAGCACGAAATCGCCCTTTTTCCGACTCATATCGCCCTGGAATAAGCACCCCGTGGGTTCAGATAACGCGCTTGAGGTGTCTGAGGTGACTAGAGGCGATGACTAAGTCGTTTTTTGCAACAAAAAGCAGAGTACTCGTTGGAACTACCTATTAATCTAGCTGCCTAAAGGGTAAAGGGGTGGGGAAGTACTTACGGCTTTAATATGGACGACGGCGACGTCGTCTAAGAACGGCGATAAAGAAATGCGGTATATCTCCGTGGCAGGCACTCTATATTTAATCTGTAAGGTACGTTGGTCCAGAATAAGCATGGATCTTGTTGAGACAACAAGGAGAATTGGCACGAACTAAAATTGAGGAAATAACCCGCTTAGTTTTTCAATTACATCCCTATCGCGAAAAAAACTTAATAATCGATTTTTGGTGATTCAAATCGATCATAACTCCTAAACTAAAAGTGATGGGGTAAAACTTTCTTAATAAATTTTGCTCGTTATAAACCCGAAAAGATATGTCTCTTAATCGATTTTATTCCAACTCTCTTAGTTTTTCAGTTACATCCCTATCACGAAAAAAACTTAAGAATTGATTTCTGATGATTCAAAATCGGCATAACTCCTAAACTAAAAGTGATGGGGCAAAACTTTATTAATAAATTTTGTTCGATATAAACCCTAAAAGATATGTTTCTTAATCGATTTTATTCCAACTCTCTTAATTTTTCAATTACATCCCTATCACGAAAAAAACTTAAAAATTGATTTTTGGTGATTCAAATCAATCATAACTCCTAAACTAAAAGTGATGGGGCAAAACTCTATTAATAAATTTTGTTCGTTATAAGCCCTAAAAGATATGTTTCTTAATCGATTTTATTCCAACTCTCTTAATTTTTCAATTACATCCCTATCACCAAAAAACTTAAAAATTGATTTTTGGTGATTCAAATCGATCACAACTCCTAAACTAAAAGTGATGGGGTAAAACTTTATTAATAGATTTTGTTCGTTATAAACCCTAAAAGATATGTTTCTTAATCGATTTTCTTCCAACTCTCTTAATTTTTCAATTACATCCCTATCACCAAAAAACTTAAAAATTGATTTTTGGTGATTCAAATCAATCATAACTCCTAAACTAAAAGTGATGGGGCAAAACTTTATTAATAAATTTTGCTCGTTATAAACCCTAAAAGATATGTTTCTTAACCGATTTTATTCCAACTCTCTTAATTTTTCAATTACATCCCTATCACGAAAAAACTACTTAAAATTGATTTATGGTGATTCAAATCAATCATAACTCTCTTCTTAATTTTTCAATTACATCCCTATCACGAAAAAACTCAAAAATTAAGATTTTTGGTGATTCAAATCGATCATAACTCCTAAACTAAAAGTGATGCGGCAAAACTTTATTAATAAATTTTGTTCGTTATAAACCCTAAAAGATATGTTTCTTTATCGATTTTATTCCAACTCTCTTAATTTTTCAATTACATCCCTATCAAGAAAAAAACATAAAAATTGATTTTCGGTGATTCAAAATCGTCATAACTCCTAAATAAAAAGTGATGGAGTAAAACTTTATTAATAAATTTTGTTCGTTATACTCCCTAAAAGATATGTTTATTAATCGATTTTATTCCAACTCTCTTAATTTTTCAATTACATCCCTATCACGAAAAAACTCAAAAATTAAGATTTTTGGTGATTCAAATCGATCATAACTCCTAAACTAAAAGTGATGGGGTAAAACTTTATTAATAAATTTTGTTCGTTATAAACCCTAAAAGATATGTTTCTTAATCGATTTTATTCCAACTCTCTTAATTTTTCAATTACATCCCTATCACGAAAAAACTCTAAAAATTAAGATTTTTGGTGATTCAAATCGATCATAACTCCTAAACTAAAAGTGATGGGGCAAAACTTTATTAATAAATTTTGTTCGTTATAAACCCTAAAAGATATGTTTCTTAATCGATTTTATTCCAACTCTCTTAATTTTTCAATTACATCCCTATCACGAAAAAACTTAAAAATTAAGATTTTTGGTGATTCAAATCGATCATAACTCCTAAACTAAAAGTGATGGGGCAAAACTTTATTAATAAATTTTGTTCGTTATAAACCCTAAAAGATATGTTTCTTAATCGATTTTATTCCAACTCTCTTAATTTTTCAATTACATCCCTATCACGAAAAAACTCTAAAAATTAAGATTTTTGGTGATTCAAATCGATCATAACTCCTAAACTAAAAGTGATGGGGCAAAACTTTATTAATAAATTTTGTTCGTTATAAACCCTAAAAGATATGTTTCTTAATCGATTTTATTCCAACTCTCTTAATTTTTCAATTACATCCCTATCACGAAAAAAACTTAAAAATTGATTTTTGGTGATTCAAATTCATCATAACTCCTAAACTAAAAGTGATGGGGCAAAACTTTATTAATAAATTTTGTTCGTTATAAACCCTAAAAGATATGTTTCTTAATCGATTTTATTCCAACTCTCTTAATTTTTCAATTACATCCCTATCACGAAAAAACTTAAAAATTGATTTTTGGTGATTCAAAATCATCATAACTCCTAAACTAAAAGTGATGGGGTAAAACTTTATTAATAAATTTTGTTCGTTATAAACCCTAAGAGATATGTTTCTTAATCGATTTCATTCCAACTCTCTTAATTTTTCAATTATATCCCTATCACGAAAAAAACTTGAAAATTGATTTTAGGTGATTTAAATCGATCATAACTCCTAAACTAAAAGTGATGGGGCAAAACTTTATTAATAAACTTTGTTCGTTATAAACCCTAAAAGATATGTTTCTTAATCGATTTTATTCCAACTCTCTTAATTTTTCAATTACATCCCTACGACGAAAAAACTTAAAAATTGATTTTTGGTGATTCAAAATCATCATAACTCCTAAACTAAAAGTGATGGGGAAAAACTTTATTAATAAATTTTGTTCGTTATAAACCCTAAAAGATATGTTTCTTAATCGATTTTATTCCAACTCTCTTAATTTTTCAATTACATCCCTATCACGAAAAAACTCAAAAATTAAGATTTTTGGTGATTCAAATCGATCATAACTCCTAAACTAAAAGTGATGGGGCAAAACTTTATTAATAAATTTTGTTCGTTATAAACCCTAAAAGATATGTTTCTTAATCGATTTTATTCCAACTCTCTTAATTTTTCAATTACATCCCTATCACGAAAAAACTTAAAAATCAAGGTTTTTGGTGATTCAAAATCGTCATAACTCCTAAATAAAAAATGATGGGGCTAAACTTTATTAATAAATTTTGTCCGTTATAAACCCTACAAGATATGTTTCTTAATCGATTTTATTCTAACTCTCTTAGTTTTTCCATTACCATTTGCCACACCCAGTCAGCTGTTATTGTGTTATTACGCTTGTAAATTAATATCTCAAAAACTAAAAGATATTTTAAAAATCCGTTTGTTTCATTGGAAAGCCGATAATTTGTATTGCAAATGCTGATAATTTCATAAGGATTTGTTAAAACAACGATTTATTACGATTTTTTGAAAATGAATGAAAATAATTGTTTATCCCGAAAAAGATGAGAAAATGCCTTCTGTTAAAAAATTAATATCTCTAAAACTAATAGATATTTTGAAAATCCGCTTCTGTCATTGAAAAGCTGAAGATGTCTTCTTTCGAAATCTGTATGTTGTTTAAAAACTTTATATAAAAAAATTTTGAGAAAAAAGCTTTCTTAGATAATTTGATTAGGTTTAAAAAAAATAGTTAATTTTCAAAAAATCATAACTTTTTTATTTATGATAATGAAGAAGCGATTTATG
>NW_019281493.1:9856-20746 GCF_000648695.1 Onthophagus taurus | reverse complement strand
TTTTTCAATGTAAAGCTTAGTGATCACGATTATATAGCTTTAAGGTCATGTCATAATTAAGGAATGAATGAATTGATATATTAAAATGTTTCGTACCTATATCATATAAACTATAACAGGTTTTATGTAGCGCACCAGAATAAAATTCCAATCCGATGATGGCGAAAATAACGATGGCAAACAATACCAACAACCCTATTTGTAGCAATGGTGCCATTGCTTTGATGATGGACTTCAAGACGACTTGCAAACCTAACGGAAATGTAAATTGATTATCGAAGCAAGATAACCCACACTCGGATTATTAGATATATCGAGTTTGATAGAACAAAAAAAAAATTATAAGGAAATAATAAAATGATAAAAGAAATAGAATAAATTAATAAACGAAAATATGTTATAGAAGTGGTGTGTTAAAAGTATTTTTTGTCTAATCAGCGCGCTACGACAGTAACTGAGAGAAGCGTAATAAGTCATATGAAAAGCTACTAAAGTAGATACTAAAACGTTACGCCTTTTGTCTACTCGTCAGTTGCTAAAGTAGTTGTAATGTATCTTGTGGTTAGTTAACTACGTGGAGGGTGTAGGTCCTTATTGATTCCGAATGATGTATAAAGATTTTTAATGCAATGATTAACTTTGGATCAATATGGACCCGCGCCTTCGGTGGGTGCAAACGTGGGATATTTACTCACTAGGAATGCCAGAGACTAGCTTGAGAGGTCTAAGCACACGAATAGCGCGTAACGTGCGCAGGTCCACTGCAATGATTTCTTGGGGGAACATCGTTAGAAACCTGCAAAAGTACTAGCCTCTAGCTAACTACTCCAACCACTAATTTCCTCTAAAATTCTAGTTTTAAATCCGTCCACTAAAACAACGGCAGTAGTAACAGTAGTAAGTCAATGGGTAACTGTAATTAGTAACATAATCTAAATATGGTGAACCAGTATCGGTTGTAATATCTATGGATTCTTTATCTGATTTTTTTTGCTGGAATTTTGTTAAGAAAAGAAAATTATAAGCTAACATCCTTATTATAACTTATTATCGTAAGTAATAATAATAATAATAAAGTTAATAAAAAGTTTTTGCGTTAATTAATAAGATTGTTGGCTTAAAATTTCGACCGTGTTTAAACAATTGAGTTTTGAACTCTTAATTAATTAAAATTAATCATAAACAATGCTCGAAATGGATAGAATTAAAATTGGCCAATAGAGAGTATTAAATCAATAGATATCTGCAGAAATCTGCAAACTTCGCTCTACTGTGGTGAATCAAGCAACAAATTTCACGTGAATTTCATACAGTATCCTTAATAAAATAAATTAAAACAACTTGTGTATGTATATAACACCGGAAAAGGGCGAGTTGATAAAATGTTGTCATTGAAAATTCGATATCCAAATTAAAAATGAACGTATTCAAAAAAGTGGGCGACGTTTTAGGTCAGTAAACTTGCCGCGTAAATTTATCGATCAGCACAACTGACTGCATTGCATGTCGACGAATTTGTATCGAATTTACAGTTTGATAGAAACGTTTTTATTAAGTAAGAATATTTTATTAACACGTCCCAATCGGTATTTACTAATTAACTACTCAAATAAACAACAATATAGTAATAATAAGAATTAATCGAGCATTAGTCGAGCAGTGTCTACCATTTACCAAAAAAAGTAAAGGAGCAAATATAATAGTAACAACCATGCAACTTTTTTAGCCTTTTTGACCCATAAGTCAATATAAGGCGGTTTTATACCGTTCTAAGTAAAAGGAAAAGAGTTCAATTTCAACTGTTTACCCTACGGCTTATAGAAAAAAGTATCAATAACAAATAACAGTGAGGTGTGTCTCAAATTAATACAGTAAAACCTCGATATGAAGAACTTCTATTTAACACATTTACGAGTACCCGAGTTGTCTACAACACTAGACGTAGAACTAAATAACCAAAATCCCATAAAATTACTGAAATAAATACACAGTTTATGGATTTTTGATTGAATTTAAAAAAAACTTCAAACTTCAATATTATTTTATGGAATTTTAATCAAACTTATAGGAATAAAATTATTTCAATGGACTTGACAAAATGAAATTCCATGAAGTTGTGGGAGATTTTTACTCGCATTTATGAAAAATAGTCTTAAAATGCAACATTACAGTATGAAATTTTGATAAAACTTCACAAAATTCTCAAAATTGTTGTTGTTAATGCTTGATGTTTCAGTGGAACTTCAATAAAATTCCGTGTTGGCTATATCAGAAATAAACAATATTCTAAAATTTACAATAAAATTCCATAAAAATATTTAAAACCGTTATTAAATCAAAGATAGCTTCAAAACTTCACTTAAATTCCATGGAATATACTTGATATATTTAAATTTCGGTGGAAGCGCTAAAATTCAATAAAATTGCGGGAATAAAAACACAATTCATGGATATGTAAAAGAAAATTGGATTAATAATTTTTTCTGCTAAATGAGAATTCTGTAAAATTACAAAGAATCGTAAAAAATTGATTTCTTGGAAAATGATTATGAAATTTTCCCCATTTATTAATTAATGTATGCTCTTTCTAATAAACAAAACCGCTTTGGAAAATCTCTTTTAGTTTTTGAGATATTAAGGTTTTAACTCTATCGAATTTTTGTATCATTATTAAAAATTCGGTGAAACTTAAAAAAATCGTGAAAAATCGATTTCTTCGAAAATACTTATAAAATTTTCACCGATTATTAAGGAATGGATGCTCTTTCCATTTTGTTTTGTGAGATATAAATTTTTTAATGAAATCAATTTTTTTCTGCTAAATTAGAATTTTCTAAAATTACAAAAAAGCGTAAAAAATTGATTACTTGGAAAATGAATATGAAATTTTCCCCATTTATTAATTAATGTATGCTCTTTCCAATAAACTAAACCGTTTTAAAAAATTTCTTTAAGTTTTTGAGATATTAAGATTTTAACTGCATCGAATTTTTTTATCATTATTAAAAATTTGTTGAAACTTAAAAAATCGTGAAAAATCGATTTCTTGGAAAATACTTATAAAATTTTCACCGATTATGAATGAACGCATGCTCTTTTTAATAAACAAAATCGTTTTGGAAAGTCTCTTTTATTTTTTGAGATATAAATTTTTTAATGAAATCAATTTTTTTCTGCTAAATGAGAATTCTTTAAAATTACAAAAAAGCGTAAAAAATTGATTGCTTGGAAAATGATTATGAAATGTTCCCCATTTATTAATTATTGTACGCTCTTTCTAATAAACAAAACCGTTTCAGAAAATTTCTTTTAGTTTTTGAGATATTGAGGTTTTAACTCTATCGAATTTTTTTATCATTATTAAAAATTCGTTGAAACTTAAAAAATCGTGAAAAATCGATTTCTTGGAAAATACTTATAACATTTTCACCGATTATTAATGAACACATGCTCTTTCTAATAAATAAAATCGTTTTGGAAAGTCTCTTTTATGTTTTGAGATATAAATTTTTTAATGAAATCAATTTTTTTCTGCTAAATAAGAATTCTGTAAAATTACAAAAAATCGTAAAAAATTGATTGCTTGGAAAATGATTATGAAATTTTCACCATTTATCAACTAATGAATGCTCTTTCTAATAAACAAAACCGTTTTAGAAAATTTCCTTTAGTTTTTGAGATATTAAGATTTTAACTGCATCGAATTTTTTTATCATTATTAAAAATTCGTTGAAACTTAAAAAATCGTGAAAAATCGATTTCTTGGAAAATACTTATAAAATTTTCACCGATTATTAATGAACGCATACTCTTTCGAATAATTAAAATCGTTTTGGAAAGTCTCTTTTATTTTTTGAGATATAAATTTTTTAATGAAACCAATTTTTTTCTGCTAAATAAGAATTCTGTAAAATTACAAAAAATCGTAAAAAATTGATTTCTTGGAAAATAATTATGAAACTTTCCCCATTTATCAATTAATGTATGCTCTTTCCAATAAACTAAACCGTTTTAGAAAATTTCCTTTAGTTTTTGAGATATTAAGGTTTTAACTGCATCGAATTTTTTTATCATTATTAAAAATTCGTTGAAACTTCTTGGAAAATACTTATAAAATTTTCACCGATTATTAATGAACGCATGCTCTTTCTAATAAACAAAATCGTTTTCGAAAGTCTCTTTTATTTTTTGAGATATAAATTTTTTAATGAAATCAATTTTTTTTGCTAAATAAGAATTCTGTAAAATTACAAAAAATCGTAAAAAATTGATTTCTTGGAAAATGATTAAGAAATTTTCACCATTTATCAATCAATATATGCTCTTTCCAATAAACTAAACCGTTTTAGAAAATTTCCTTTAGTTTTTGAGATATTAAGGTTTTAACTCTATCGAATTCTTTTATCATTATTAAAAATTCGTTGAAACTTAAAGAATCGTGAAAAATCGATTTCTTGGAAAATACTTATAAAATTTTCACTGATTATTAAGGAATGGATGCTCTTTCCAATAAATAAACTCGTTTTGGAAAATCTCTTTTATTTTGTGAGATATAAATTTTTTAATGAAATCAATTTTTTCTCCTAAATTAGAATTCTCTAAAATTACAAAAAAGCGTAAAAAATTGATTTCTTGGAAAATGATTATGAAATTTTCCCCATTTATTAATTATTGTATGCTCTTTCTAATAAACAAAACCGTTTTGGAAAATCTCTTTTAGTTTTTGAGATATTAAGATTTTAACTGCATCGAATTTTTTTTATCATTATTAAAAATTCGTTGAAACTTAAAAAATTGTGAAAAATCGATTTCNATTAAGGTTTTAACTCTATCGAATTTTTGTATCATTATTAAAAATTCGGTGAAACTTAAAAAAATCGTGAAAAATCGATTTCTTCGAAAATACTTATAAAATTTTCACCGATTATTAAGGAATGGATGCTCTTTCCAATAAACAAAACCGTTTTGGAAAATCTCTTTTGTTTTGTGAGATATAAATTTTTTAATGAAATCAATTTTTTTCTGCTAAATTAGAATTCTCTAAAATTACAAAAAAGCGTAAAAAATTGATTTCTTGGAAAATGATTATGTAATTTTCCCCATTTATTAATTATTGTATGCTCTTTCTAATAAACAAAACCGTTTTGAAAAATCTCTTTTAGTTTTTCAGATATTAACTTTTTAATTTAATCGATATTATTAAAAATTCTTTGAAACTAAAAAAATCGTGAAAAATCGGCTTCTTGGAAAATGCTTATGAAATTTTCACCGATTATTAATGAACGTATACTCTTTCTAATAACTAAAATCGTTTTGGAAAGTCTCTTTTATTTTTTGAGATATAAATTTTTTAATGCAATCAATTTTTTTCTGCTAAATAAGAATTCTGTAAAATTACAAAAAATCGTAAAAAATTGATTACTTGGAAAATGATTATGAAATTTTCCCCATTTATTAATTAATGTATGCTCTTTCCAATAAACTAAACCGTTTTAGAAAATTTCTTTTAGTTTTTGAGATATTAAGATTTTAACTGCATCGAATTCTTTTATCATTATTAAAAATTCGTTGAAACTTAAAAAATCGTGAAAAATCGATTTCTTCGAAAATACTTATAAAATTTTCACCGATTATTAAGGAATGGATGCTCTTTCCAATAAACAAAACCGTTTTGGAAAATCTCTTTTGTTTTGTGAGATATAAATTTTTTAATGAAATCAATTTTTTTCTGCTAAATTAGAATTTTCTAAAATTACAAAAAAGCGTAAAAAATTGATTACTTGGAAAATAATTATGAAACTTTCCCCATTTATCAATTAATGTATGGTCTTTCCAATAAACTAAACCGTTTTAAAACATTTCTTTTAGTTTTTGAGATATTAAGATTTTAACTGCATCGAATTTTTTTATCATTATTAAAAATTCGTTGAAACTTAAAAAAATCGTGAAAAATCGATTTCTTCGAAAATACTTATAAAATTTTCACCAATTATTAATGAACGCATGTTCTTTCTAATAAATAAAATGGTTTTGGAAAGTCTCTTTTATTTTTTGACATATACATTTTTTAATGAAATCAGTTTTTTTCTGCTAAATGAGAATTCTTTAAAATTACAAAAGAGCGTAAAAAATTGATTACTTGGAAAATGATTATGAAATTTTCCCCATTTATTAATTAATGTATGCTCTTTCCAATAAACTAAACCGTTTTGGAAAATCTCTTTTGTTTTGTGAGATATAAATTTTTTAATGAAATCAATTTTTTTCTGCTAAATAAGAATTCTGTAAAATTACAAAAAATCGTAAAAAATTGATTTCTTGGAAAATGATTAAGAAATTTTCACCATTTATCAATCAATATATGCTCTTTCCAATAAACTAAACCGTTTTAGAAAATTTCCTTTAGTTTTTGAGATATTAAGGTTTTAACTCTATCGAATTCTTTTATCATTATTAAAAATTCGTTGAAACTTAAAGAATCGTGAAAAATCGATTTCTTGGAAAATACTTATAAAATTTTCACTGATTATTAAGGAATGGATGCTCTTTCCAATAAATAAACTCGTTTTGGAAAATCTCTTTTATTTTGTGAGATATAAATTTTTTAATGAAATCAATTTTTTCTCCTAAATTAGAATTCTCTAAAATTACAAAAAAGCGTAAAAAATTGATTTCTTGGAAAATGATTATGAAATTTTCCCCATTTATTAATTATTGTATGCTCTTTCTAATAAACAAAACCGTTTTGGAAAATCTCTTTTAGTTTTTGAGATATTAAGATTTTAACTGCATCGAATTTTTTTTATCATTATTAAAAATTCGTTGAAACTTAAAAAATTGTGAAAAATCGATTTCTTGGAAAATACTTATAAAATTTTCACCGATTATTAATAAACGCATGCTCTTTTTAATAAACAAAATCGTTTTGGAAAGTCTCTTTTATTTTTTGAGATATAAATTTTTTAACGAAATCAATTTTTTTCTGTTAAATGAGAATTCTGTAAAATTACAAAAAATCGTAAAAAATTGATTTCTTGGAAAATGATTATGAAATTTTCACCATTTATTAATTATTGTATGCTCTTTCTAATAAACAAAACCGTTTTGGAAAATCTCTTTTAGTTTTTGAGATATTAACTTTTTAATTTAATCGATATTATTAAAAATTATTTGAAATTTAAAAAATCGTGAAAAATCGGCTTCTTGGAAAATGCTTATGAAATTTTCACCGATTATTAATGAATGGAAAATCTCTTTAAATTTTTGAGAATACGTAAAAACTTCAATATTATTGTAAGGAATTTTGGTCAAACTTCCCAAAATTCTTAAAACTAAAATAAAATAGCAAATTCCAATAAAATTCCATGAAGTTGTGAAAGTTATATTCATAATTCATGGAATTTTATACGTATTTATTAAAAAATATTCTGATGAACCTAATTCTTTAGTCTGAAGATGCATGAAACATTCTAGCCCTAGGTCTAATGTTAATTCTAGTTTTAATTGTTATTCAGCGTAAATCTTTATTGAAGTAAAAGTGGAACTAACACTAGACCTAAACCTAGAAACATTCGGATTTAGTTGTCTTAAGAGACATACGGCTAACCCGAATATTTCTAGTTGTAAGTCCAGTGTTAGTTGTAGTGCTAGTGTTAACTCTAGTTTTAGTTTTTATTCAATTAAAAAAATTTCATTTAATTATCGAGGTTTTACTGTACTTTAATTTAATAGTATAAAGTAATAATCGAGAAACACACCCAAAAAAAATGAACAGAAAATCAAAATAATCTATTTCTCTATATCGAAATAACGCAACGTTAAAACGAGAATAATCTAAAGTCGACTGCGCTACATCGGTCCGTACTGAGGAGCTAAATAGAGACAGATAGTATAACGTGTGTTTCTGGCGGTGTCTGAGTAAACAAATCGTTATCTCGGGTGGTTTTTTTTCAATTATTTTTTTTAGATTACGGCGTCCTTACTTGGTATCCTAGAAACAAGCTTCAACGGCCTCAACACTCGAAAAGACCTCAACATCCGCAGGTCTACGTCGACGTTGGCCTCGGCAAATATAGTCATAGACCTAAGGCGAGAACCAATAACACAATTCGCATGATTCAGAATGATTTTTTTTGCGTCATCAAGAGGTTCTCCTACGAATACTGGGCTAAACCTAAATTACCTATTAAACTGGTTCTGGTAATTTTCTCATTAAAAAAAATGGTTCGTCTAAAACTAAGAGGGAATGAATTTACTCACCCTGTGAGTACAACGAAAAAGTCCATGATGTTCCAAATGTTTCTCAAATATGATCCACGGTGGAAAACGAAACCTAACGCTAATATCTTCAGTGAAGCTTCAACGCAGAATATTCCAAGAAAGTATACCTCTGTTGCTTCCTAAAAATAAATTATTTAAATAAATATCGAATTGTGAAGAAAATGAGAAAATTCAATCAATAAGTAATTTGGTCTCGGCCAATTCAAACTCGCCCCGTTCGATAATGAATACCATTAAACGAATTAAGCACACTACCAATGTGGCGCCTACGCCCCCATTCCGCTAATTAAACTAAATTTAGCTAAATCTACACGAAAACAAACAAAAAATACTTACTAATTTTTGTGCCAGCACAGTCTTATCGTGATTGGGCAAGTGCTCTTCGAGTGCCAGCACCACACAGTTGGCAATGATTGTCAAAAGAACGGCATATTCGAACGGAGTAAAATCAAAGTTAAGAAAATATTATATGATAATTGTGTCATAATTGTATGTATTAAAGGATATGGCCACTCGATGATGAAGCGAGTGTATCTACGGATGGGGTTCTCCTCCGAGAACAGGAACAGCGAGGTGGGCCCCTGCCCGGCCGTCGCGCTCGCGCCCCCCATTCTATCAGCTGCGCCCGCCGCCACCTGATGGTGTAGCTGGACCGCTTGCTGCTGTTGCTGCTGAGCGGCTGCTTCCTGCGCTGCGGCCAACCTGAAACAACGTCAATAAATTAGTACCTATAATCTCGTCAACAACGAAATTCAATCACATACATTAAAATTTTAAACTCAAATTGAGATAACATCAATTTTATGTTATCTGATAATGTGTAGTCAAAAAACTTTGAAGTATTATCCAATTTTTTTGCAACAACCAGAGATTAAACTCGATTAAGACTCTGCAAGATTCAGTGACTTTGAAGGGTTCATGCATTCTAGCCCCATTATAGTCCAAGTACTAGCTCATATAAAATAGACGCCATTAGTACACAGAGGTACATAGTTTGTTGTTTTTTACTTTTGCCGGGAAATACCACACCAACGAATAAGAATGTTTAAGTAATGCGACGCAACTCCCAAAATCCAACGGAAACCTGAACACAAGCAACGAAGCAAGTTTGCTAATGCTGATGGAGCTCAATTTATCACTCAAAAATCTCAAAAATTAAGAAATTGTTGCTAATCTGGTTTGGCACTTATTATTTGATGACCTACTTTGGTGACGACGATTACAAGATTATGTTTACCAAGTCAGCCATTGAGTTGAAACCTTTCTAGTAGGAGCAGAACTGCTCTTGAATGAAGACTTTATGACTAACAAAACTATGTTCATAAGATATATATGAGGAGAAGTCTTAATAGAAGAACTCTAACAAGAAAACTTGTATAGAAAATGAAAATGTTTCGTAAAATAACGGAAAAAACTAGAACATACATATTTGGATTAAAAGACAGAAAGGACTAAAAACTTCCTACATTAAAATTTTAAACTCAAATTGAGATAACAAATCAATTTTATGCTATCTGATAATGTGTAGTCAAAAAACTTTGAAGTATTATCCAATTTTTTTGCAACAACCAGAGATTAAACTCGATTAAGACTCTGCAAGATTCAGTGACTTTGAAGGGTTCATGCATTCTAGCCCCATTATAGTCCAAGTACTAGCTCATATAAAATAGACGCCATTAGTACACAGATGTACATAGTTTGTTATTTTTTACTTTTGCCAGGAAATACCACACCAAGGAATAAGAATGTTTAAGTAATGCGACGCAACTCCCAAAATACAACGGAAACTTGAACACAAGCAACGAAGCAAGTTTGCTAATGCTGATGTAGCTCAATTTATCACTAAAAAATCTCAAAAATTAAGAAATTGTTGCTAATCTGGTTTGGCACTTACTATTTGATGACCTACTTTGGTGACGACGATTACAAGATTATGTTTACCAAGTCAGCCATTGAGTTGCAACCTTTCTAGTAGGAGCAGAACTGCTCNGTTATACCGGAAGTCGCCACCTACTTTATTTTTTTAAATGGAACAGCCTGTATATTTTTACATTTTTAAGCATATTCTGAATCCTAAATTGATATCCCAAAAATTGAGTGTTCTCTGATTTTTTGAACAAATGTCTGCTGGAGCAGATTTTTCTAGAAAATTTAAAAAAATTAAGTAGGTGGCGACTTCCGGTATAATCGGAAGTGCAAGAAATCCGAAAATATTTTAGTCGAAGAGATCGTAATTGATAATACTTAAGTCTGAATTCTCAAATTTTATTTTCACCAGAACCCCAGAAACGTCTAATGACCGGCCTCGCTGAGACACCCTGTATATTTTAAATTCGTATTTGGTGTCTCCGTCTGTACTTCTTCACAATACCTAATTATAGAGTTTTTTTCGCGTTTAGACAGTTGACATCCCGTTCCACCCTTTCTTAACATTTTTATGGTAGATTTAGCAGCAAAAAAATTATATGAAAATTGTTTTTTAATCAATCTTAACAAATTTGATAGACAGTGGTGGCACACAATTAAAGTAAAAGTCACGACATGCGCTTTTACTTTCAATACCAACTTGACGACACTTTGACAATTGATTTAAATAAAAAACAGATTATA